>JAJAGP010002738.1:0-100577 GCA_025084515.1 Ancistrus triradiatus
CCATTATTCAAACTTACCTCTCACACACACCATCATACTCTCTCACACACACCATCATACTCTCACACACACACACACACTATCAAACCTCTCACACACTATCATACTCTCTCACACTCACTATCAAACTATTAGGCATTCTTGATAGTGAGTGTGAGAGAGTTTGATAGTGAGTGTGAGAGAGTTTGATAGTGTGTGTGAGAGAGTTTGATTGTCGTGTTTTCTGATTGGCTTAGAGAGTTGTCGTTTTAATAAGCAGTTTTGATTCGCGTATAGTCCATTATGCCCCGCCCCCTCCATGTATGGTGATTTTCCTAACAAGTGGAAATCCCTATAGCTTGCGTTAAATAGAACCAAGAGCTCAGACGCAGATTAATGAGGCTGTTGGCCTCCTAACAAACATATTAAATTCAACCAATGACATAAACACTATGGCGACAGCGGAAACAACCAGCAGCCAATGCAACTGTTGATGAGGAGATGCGTCGTTTACCGCGGTCACGCCATCTGCACTTTGCTAAACCCCGGAACCCCAAACAGTGATGTATATAGAAGTGAATCTACACTTCCCATAAGTTGACATCCCATTACTCGAAATTCCTACAATAAAAATGTCTGAAACTCATTTCATGAGTGTTCTTCAAGGCTGTGGTACAATGATTTTGTAACAGTTGATTTACTTATTTTATGGAACTTTAAATAACATGCATACGTTTGCCATCTCATTTCTTCATACTGCCAAAGTAAAAACACAAGGAATTGTTATTATAAGTAGGCAGGAAAGTGACTTTAAAAATATAGTGGGATTTAACTGAAACTAGATTTTCCAGCTTTTTTAGATCGTTCTACATACAGATCTAACCTTATTGGACATTTTTTGTGTATTATATCTCTAAGTTATGTTTATTAGGCTGTAAAACTAATTAATTGTCCATTTTCAATCTCTGGAGTGAAAGCAGGGACAGCTTTCTCCCCAACGCTACTTCGCATCTGGGCATTTAGACAAGCACTAAAACTCAAAGAGGTTTAGCAAAGTTTAGCGAAGTGTAGATGGTGTGACAGCGGTAAACGACGCATCTCCTCATCAACAGCTGCATTGGCTGCTGGTTGTTGCCGCTGTCGCCATAGTGTTTATGTCATTAGTTGAATTTAATATGTTTGGTAGGAGGCCAACAGCCTCATTAACCTGCGTCTGAGCTCTTGGTTCTATTTAACGCAAGCTATAGGGATTTCCACTTGTTAGGAAAATCACCATACATGGAGGGGGCGGGGCATAATGGACTACAAGCGAATCTTATTAAAACGACAACTCTCTAAACCAATCAGAAAACACGACAATCAAACTCTCTCACACACACTGTCAAACTCTCTCACACTCACTATCAAACTCTCTCACACTCACTATCATATACTCTCTCACACTCACTATCAACCTCTCTCACACTCACTATCATATACTCGCTCACACTCACTATCAAACTCTCTTACATTCACTATCAAACTCTCTCATTCACTATCAAGAATACCTAATAGTTTGATAGTGAGTGTGAGAGAGTATGATAGTGTGTGTGAGAGGTTTGATAGTGTGTGTGAGAGAGTATTATAGTGTGTGTGAGAGATTTGATAGTGAGTGTGAGAGAGTATGATGGTGTGTGTAAGAGGTTTGATAATGTGTGTGAGAGAGTATGATAGTGTGTGTGAGAGAGGTAAGTTTGAATAATGGCCTAAACGGCCTCTCATATTTTTAATGGATAACATACATAAAATGCATGTCCACTGGGTTTATTCTAGAAACATGCTCCAATGAACTATAATGTCCCAGTCCAGTGCTAAACATATTTACTCATGTGGGCCAACTTTATTTAAATCTACAACATCTGACAATTGTCCATACCAAGTTTAAATAAAATCTATAAGGCACCTTGGATTTTGAGTTATGGTATTAATTAGAACGTATCAATTTCAAACGTGGTGAAGTCGACAGATAGGCTAGCGAATGTAGACTAGAATCAAATGAATTTAAGGTTATACTAACTTTCAAATATATTGATCCAGGGTTATTATTGGATTGTTTTCTGTGAAAGGGGGAGGGGGTTGCTTAACCCTTCAAAAAATCTCCCAAAAAGACGCAATGAGCTCCGCTGTAGAAAGTAATGGAATAGAAGGTACAAGAAGTTGATTTTTTTTTTTTGTAAACGACAAGAACTCGTAAAAACGACAGTATCTCATGTTTTGCATGCTAGCAAACAAAAATAAATAAATAAAAATGCATTTCATATGCTTTACCGGGTGTAACATTTCAGGGGGTAACTTGACTGTTCATGTTTTATTGGCTATTCGTCGGAAATCTCGGAAAATCTCACGGCAGCTCATCTATGCAGTTTACATGGTTACTATAGCAACAGCCTCCGGCCTGTCTCTTTCTCAAGTAGTCAAGGCAGTAGGGTGTCTGTTGTTCGTATAGTACAGCCGCAGCTCGCCACAACCTCATCAGAGCACAACAGGGGAAAGATGGCGCTCATCCCATCCCAAATCCTAAGACTAGCGATACTCCTGTCATATTTCTCTATTATCTGCAATTATAAAGCCATAGAAATGCCCGCGCATCAAACATACGGCGGTAGCTGGAAGTTTCTGACCTTCATAAATTTGGTAAGTGTTCTTCGAAATCCAATAGCGTTAAATCTCATCTCATCACCTTGTTTCCGCTTATTTCAGGATTGCGGTATCTCATTAAATGTTTAGTACTTATTCAACATCGGACCCGAGGACGGAAAACATAGACAGACCAGCGAATCCTATACAAGTCGCAAGGATTTATTTAAGCTTCCTGAGCGCTGAATTAATGTAAACACTAACCGCTGGCCTTTTAAAGTCCGTACATCGCGGCATACCCTATGGTACAGCGAAATATACCTAATATGTACCCACCTCTTCCTCTCCAAAGGGTCCGGAAGAACCATAAATTAAATGTAGTGCATTTATTAAGTCTGGTTGTTTGCAGTATGAATATGGTACTGGAATTACTGTGGAGAAGACAGATCGCACGTGAAAGCGCGCATGCGTAACTGCTAAACTGCCACGTCTGGTGTCCTACAAGCTAATGACTCATGTTTTCCACATAAACGGCGTGTATTTTTCCTTCCCGTTTTACAATGAATTTAATAGAAGTAGCTCTGAATGTGAGTCGGCAATAAAGTTGCTTTGCTATATTTTTGTTGCCAATTCTGAGAACCCCATGTTGACTTTTTGAAACGCTTGCTAGTTGGCAGTAGCAATACATTGCCTTAACGTCTGTCGTGAAAAAAAATAAAAATAAAAATAAAATATATATATACTCACACTAGCCTCACACAGAAACGCGCTCCGGTGCACTTTCGTCATGCTTTCGTCATCACCATGCACGCTCGCGCAGCACACTTCATGGTTGTACATATGATCGGGTAATCACATACGTTTATGCTGTTCTTTGCTTTCGTTTTGTGCGCGCTGTGCAGCTGCCTCCGTAAGCACCAGATGCCGAAAAATAGTTTATCATCAGTACATTTATTATAAGGCTTATTAGAGCCGTGTGTCAGCGCGCAAAGAGAAACAAAAAGTCACATAGTAAGTACAAGCATAAAGTCCGCTGTACAGACGAAATACAGCGCATCGCATATTATAAAGTTTATTCTGGCTGTGAGTCGGCGCCAACAAATAGAAATAAAAAAGCATGTATAAGTATGAGCATAGAATGCGATGTGCAGCGCGAGAAGCCGGTGTTCTGAAAATCCGTGCTACTTTGTCAGATCGTCCTACCGTAGCGCATATTTATAGACATGCCTGTCGAATCGTGCTACCGTGTCGAAATGTCATACCACAGCGCGCATTTGAATACGGACAGAACACCGGAACACAGCGCGCTGCGTTATCAATAGACTTATTATAAGGCTTATTACCGCGAACAAATAGAAATAAAAAAGCCATGTAAAATTATAATTATAGAATGCGACGTGCAGCGCGAGAAGCCGGAACACTGAGCTGCATTATCAATACACTTATTGTAAGGCTTATTAGGGCTGTGTTTCAGCCCGAAAAAAGAGAAACAAAAAAGTCATATATTAAATACATATTAAATACCAGCAGGAAGTCCGCTGTACAGCACGATAAGGCGAAATACAGCGCGCGTAATCAATGCACCTTATTATAAGGCTTATTAGGGCTGTGTGTCAGCACAAACATAGAGAAATAAAAAATCCCTGTATAAGCAGAGTCTGATGTGCAGCATAAGAAGTTGGAACACAATGGCTGCATTATGAATTATGCATTATTATCAATGAACTTATTATAAGACGTATTAGGGCTGTGTGACAGCGCGAACAAAACGAAACCAAAGAAACGCACAGAAATATGTTATTACCCGATCACATATGTACAACAATGAAGTGCGCTGTCCTGTGTGGGCGCGTCTGTGATGACGAAAGCGCGCCGGAGTGCGATTGCACTCACACTGCAAACATACCGTGCTGCAGTCCAGCGAACCGCGCTGAGGTCCACTTATTTCAAGCGGGCCCCAGTGCGATTCATGAAGCGGGCCCCGGCGCGTTTGGGAGCACTCACACTAGCCAATCGAACGGTTCGAATTGCCTAGTGTGAGTACACCCTAAGTAAGATTGTATCAGTTGGAAGTCACTCTGGATAAGGGTGTCTGCTAAATGCTGTATGTAACCAAGTGCTACAGTAGCAAGGAAAAGCTAACTACATGTGTAAAACCAACATGTAAAACAAAAAATGCCAAAACAACAACAAAAAAAATAACACTGTGCCTTACATGTACTCTGACTTTCATTTAATTGCAGACAGTATCAACCCAAGATACGTCATGTTTTGTCTTGGGAACATTGGTTAATAAACGTCCATTCCTGCATTTCAGACCTGCAACACATTCAAAAAACGTTGGGACGGGGTGCTATTTGGGGCTAGTAATGATGTAAAAATATAATAATGATTTGATTTCAAGCGGGTGATGTAATCAGATTGTTATCATGATTTTTACAAAAACAGTATCCACTTTGAGAAGCAAAGATGACAAGTTTATCAAGAATTATGTGAGAAAACAATGTTTAATAAACAGTGTTTCTCAAACAAAGATTAGAAGGGATTTGTATATTTCTCCCTCTATAGTGCATAATATCATTAAATGATTCAAAGAATCTGGAGAAATTTCAGTGTGTAAAGGGCAAGGGTGCAAGCATAAACTGAGGAGCATGATCTCTGATTCCTCAGCTCACTCTGCATCAAGAACAGACCTTCATCAGTAGCTGATATAACCACTTGGGAAATTATTATTTTGTCAAACCCAAAGGTCAATATGGAGTTACATTCACAAATGCCACTTAAAACTTTACCGAGCAGAAAACAAGCCTTATGTTAACCATTTCCAGAAGCGTTGTTGATTTCCCTTTGCTTGCAGACCTCTGGGATGGACCATCACACATTGGAAATGTATTGTGGTCAGATGAATTGGTATTCCAGATATTTTTCAGAAGAAATGTATGCTGTGTCAATTTCTGGACCAAAGACAGAAATAACCATCCAGACCGTCCAAAAGCCAGGGTCTGTCATGGTGTGGGGTTGTGTCAGTGCCCTTGGCAAGCATAACTTACACTTCTGGTATGGCAGCATTAATGCACTGAGATTATAGAGCAATTGATGCGTATTTCAAGATGGCGTCTTTTCCAGGGATATCCATCTTTTTTTTCAACAAGACATAGACAAAATGACAATGGCGTCTGAAGAAGAGGGAATGGCATGCCTACGGTCCAGACCTGTTTACAATAAAGAATGTGCAGAGAATTTTGAAAGTCAAAATGCGACAATGACAACCCAGTACCACTGCAAACTTAAAGACATGTTTGGACGAACATTTCATCACTTGGTATTCGAAGTGGGAAAACATCGTTTAAGTGTTGTGAGAAGGAATGGCAACATTACGAAATGGTAAATGCTTTACTGTCCCAACTTTTTTGGAATGTATTGCAGGCCTGAAATGCAGGAATGAATGTATATCAAGAAATTAAATGAATCTGATCATAATGCTGATATGCATATTTTTATGTTATTCTATTCAATATTTCTCATCACTATTGGCTTATACGCTATAGCTTTTATATTCTCTGTTTTATTATACACTTCGTAATATTTCGTCTTCTCTGAAATGTTAGTCTACTTGTTATTTTTTTTAGTTTCTGTATATTTAAACTATTATTATGAACTTATTAATTAGATAACTTAGTTAATTCTTACATATGTCATCTAAGTCACCCAAGGAGGATGGGTACCTTTTTGAGTCTTGGTCCTCCCAAGGTTTCTACCTTATAATGTTTAGGGAGATTTTCATTGCCACTGTCATCCTAGGCTTCCCAAATTGAGGAAGCCTGGGATGCCTTATAATTTAAAAGATAATCTAAATATAAATATAAAAAATGCTATAGAAATAAATCTAAGGCTTGATCAGACAAAACATGCAATATCTTGTTTCATACTGTGTGTGTCACGCGCCACGGCAGCGCGCGGCAATCAGGACGTCTCACCATGATCGCTGTGATTAGGATCAGCTGTGAGACATCCTATAAAGACAAGACCGCGAGAGACTCACCTCGCGGGTTATTAATGTTGATGTCGTCATTGGTTTCGTGAGGTTCCTATGTCGGTTGTGTTCCTACGCGCCGCCCCTCGTCTCGCGTCCCTACGCGTTCCGCCACGCTCTCTCTCGCTCTAGTCGTCCTTTGCCCAGCACAGGTTAGTTATATCGTTTTTCGTTTCTTCCGTTTGTTTTGGTTTATTTCCACCCGTTTTAGCGCCCCAAACGTGGTTTATGTTCCGACCTGTTTCGGCTTTCATTCCTCACCAGGTTTCCGGCCTCGGCTAAGTTTATGTTCACACCCGTTTCGTCCGCTTCTTTCCGTTCGCTGTGTCTCTCTCGTCGCCGTTATATAATTAAAGACTTTCTTATTTGAACACCTGCGTTCGTCTCCCTTCAGTTTGCCCCCATACGTTACAGAATAAACCCGCCACATGGAGACGGCAGGGATCCCGGATTTTTCTTTCCTACCCCGGCCGTTTCAACGGCGATCCAGCTCGTTGCTGCTTTACTTTTGTTAATGAATTAATGATTGTTTGCATTTCGTCAGTTGATATCCCCGGAGACGATTTTGCTGGGGTATGTTGTCCTTTTTGTTTTTCTTGCCTTACGGGGAAAGCCCTTATTTGGCCACCCATTTATGGCCGTGGCTTCGGACCGGAACTGTGGGCAAGCTCCTAGAAGAGCTGTTCGTTTGACTTTTGGTTCCCCACAGGGTTGCACAGGTAAGAAAGCCACGGGTTTAGAACCCGTTCGCCCTGTCCGGGCTGGCTTTGGTTGGTAAAGTGTGGACCTTCCCAGCTTGCCACCGCCCTAACCGAGTGTCAGCTTGCACATTTCTACGTCGTAATCACTCTAGTCTCGCTTCAGAACCTCTAGTTCTCGTACTCGTGTCACTATGCTCTAGTCTGCGCCTCAGAAACTCTAGTTTTCGATACTCGTGATCTTAATAGCTTATAGTCTCGCTTTCAGATCCTTAGTTTCCGATAGTTCGAGTCGAAACGGCGGTTAGTAGGTGTCCCGTTCTGCTCTTGCCAATCCTGCCACACGGACAGTCGTGCCCACTCCTTGCACACGGACAGTCGGCCCAGCTCCTGCACCACGGGACAGTCGTGCCACTCTGCACACGGACAGTCGTGCCCACGTCTGCACTCAGTGGGCAAACCCCCAGAGGAAAATCTTCAGGACTGTCTCCTCCACGGCGGACTCAAGTCGTCGACTCCTCTGCTGTCGAGCATCACGTACGTCGTCGACCCTTTTTTTTGCTGGGCAGACATCACGTCGTCGATCGACCATGCTGTCGGAGCATCACGTCGTCGTCGCACCCTGCTGCGAGCCATCAGTCGTCGTCGACCCTGCTGTCGCTGTCGAGCATCACGCGTCGTCGACCCTGCTGTCGAGCATACGTCGTCGTCGACCCTGCTGTCGAGCATCACGTCGTTCGTCGACCCTGCTGTCGAGCATCAGAGTGTCGTCGACCTGCCTGGCGAGGCATCAAAAGTCGTCGTCGACCCATGCTGTCGGGCATCCGCGTCGTCGACCCTAGATGTCGAGGCCATCACGGTCGTCGTTCGACCCTGCTGAGAGCATCACGTAGTCGTCGACCCTGCTGCCGAGCATCACGTCGTCGTCGACCTGCTGTCGAGCTCCACGTCGTCGTCGACCCTTGCTGTCGGAGCATCCGTCGCCACGACTCTGCTGTGAGCACCACGTCGGCCCCGGCTCTGCTCTCCAAGCATCCCGTCACGGCTCTGCTCTCAAAGGCATCGTCGCCACGCTCGATGGTCAAGCTCGTCGCCTGTCTCTTGCTGTCAAGCGTCGTTCGCCGTCTCTGCTGACAAGCGTCGTCGCCTCGCCTCTCTCTCAAGCATCCCGTCCAAGGCTCTGCTCTCAAGCAATCCCGTTCCCACGGCTTCTGCTTCTCAAGAATCCCGTCACGGCTATGCTCTCAAGCATCCCGTTCCAGGGCTCTTGCTCTCAAGCATCCCGTCCACGGCTCTGCTCTCAAGCATCGTCGCCACGGCTCTGCTGTCAAGCATCGTCGCCTCGGCTTCTGCTGTTCAAGCATCGTCGCCTAGTCTCTGCTGTCCAGAATCGTGCCTCGTCTCTGCTGTCAGAATCGTCGCCTGTCTCTGCTGTCAAGCATCGTCGCTCGTCTCTGCTGTCAAGCATCGTCGCTCGTCTCTGCTGTCAAAATCGTCGCCTCGTCTCTGCTGTCAAGCAATCGTCGCCTCGTCTCTGCTGTCAAGGCATCGTCGCTCGTCTCTGCTGTCAAGGCATCGTCGCCTCGTCTCTGAGCTCAAGCATATGGCCGCCTCGTCTATGCTCTCATGCATGGCCGCCTCGTCTCTGCCTCTCATGCATGCCGCCTCGCCTCTGCTCTCAAGCATCGGCCGCCTGTCCACCTCTGCTCTCAAGCATGGCCGCCTCGCCTCTGCTGTCAAGCTGGCGCCTCGTCTCCGCTGTCAAGCATGGCCTCGACGGACCAGCTCTGCGGCGTCCGCCTCGCCGACTCTGCTCTCAGGCGGTCGCCTCGCCTCTGCGGTCAAGATCGTCGCCTTGCCTCTGCGGTCAAGCATCGCGCCTCGCCTCTGCGGTCACAGCATCGTCGCCTTGCCCTGCGGTCAAGCATCTCGCCTACGCCTCTGCGGCAAACGCATCGTCGCCTCGCCTCTGCGGTCAAGCCTCGTCGCCTCGCCTCTGCGGTCAAGATCGTCGCCTTGCCCTGCTGTAAGCATCGTCGCCTCCCTCTGCTGGGTCAAGCATCGTCGCAGCTCGCCTTGCTGTCAAGATCGTCGGCATCGACTCTGTACCACGCAACCACTCGTCGACTCTTCTGCCAAGCACCGCCTCGTCGACTCTGCAGCCAAGCACCGCCTCGGCGAATCGCTCTGCAGCTAACGTCGTCGACCCGCTCTGCAGCCTCACGTCGTCGACCCGGCTTGCAGCCTCCGTCGTCGACTCCCTCTTGCAGCCTCCACGTCGTCGACTCTGCTCTGCAGGTCACACGTCGTCGGACTCCGCTCTGCAGTATCACGTCGGCGACTCCGCTCTGCAGTCTCACGTCGGCGACTCGCCTGCAGCCTCAAGTCGACGACACGCTCGCCCAGCCTCTGCGTCGACTTCGCTCGCCAGCCGGCCCGACTGTTGGGGTCCCCTCCTAGGGTCCGTCCGGCGAGGGAGACCCCTAGGCTGGGCTGCTCCCGGGGGTTCTTGCTGGGAGTCCTAGCTCCGACTCGGACTCCTGGGGGGGGGGGGGGGCTCTGTCACGTGCCACGGCAGCGCGCGCCAATCAGGACGTCTCACCATTGATCGCTGTGATTTAGGATCAGCTGAGACGTCCTATAAAGACAAGACCGGAGAGACTCACTCGAGGGGTCTATTATGTTGATGTCGTCATTGGTTTCGTGAGGTTCCTAGCGGTTGTGTCCTTACGCGCCGCCCCTCGTCTCGCGTTCCCTACGCGTTCCGCAGCCGCTCTCTCTCTCTGTCGTCCTTGACCCGCCAGCATCAGGTGATATCGTTTTCGTTCTCTTCGTGTTTTGGTTATTTCCACCGTTTGCGCCCCCAACGTGTTTCTGTTTCCTACCTGTTTTCGGTTTCATTCATCACCGTTTTCCGGCCTCGGCTAAGTTTATGTTCACACCCGTTTTCGGTCCCCGCTTCTTTCCGTTCGCTGTGTCTCTCCTCTGTTCGCCGTTATCTAATAAAGCTTTCTTATTTTGAACACCTGCGTTCGTCTCCCTTCAGTTCGCCCCCCTACGTTACAGTGTGCAATGAAATAAACATCAAAGTAAATGTAAGAAACTGCATTTGTTTGTTTTATTTGAATTTCCCATTTACATACAGCATGTGAGGAAACCTCTTGGCTTGGTGGAATCGACAAAACTTGTACAGAACCACGAACTTTATCCCGGTTGGCTGTTCCTTCTGGTCAAAAGTTTCGGTTCTGTCCGAGTTCACTAGGAGGTCTCAGAGTTCCTTGGTTCACAAGGATGGGCCTGAAGTGTAGTGAAATTTAATCCATAAGTAAACTAATTGAAGACCCTGATTTCTTAGCACTAGATAGGTTCCTCTTTAATATTAATATACACATACAGGGTCTAAAAGGGTGTTGATGCTGTATTGTTGATCATCTCTACACATTAGCCACACTTGTCACTAATCTATCTTTGTCAGTAGAAATAATCTGTAAACCTCCACCCTGTCTCCAGCCTCAGTAAAACTACCTGTACTAACTAATGAAACAGTGGTAGTAGTTTAGAACCTTCCAGTACTAACCTATATGAACATGTCCTGTAATTTGACTTTGAAGAACAAGTAAATACTTCAGGCTGCTAGAACCAATAAGCCAAAAAACAAGAAAGGCCACAATAAATAAATACATTAATTTGATAATTAAATTTATTAATTATATAATATAGTAATAATAATTTGCAGATTTCTGAGATAGTATTGCGAAATTTAAGAATGTATAATATATTTTACCTTATATTAATGACATACATTTGTTGTAGTGAATGCATGTCTTTCTAGAAATTCTAGTTCTTCTGTGTCTGTCATAAGCTGTTGGAAGCTGTACCAACTACAGTGTTGTGAAAAACTGTTTGCCCCCTTCCTGATTTTCTTTCTTTTTTTTTTTGCATGTTTTTCACACTTAAGTGTTTCGGAATATGCTAGCATACTACCACCACCATATTTTACTGTGCATCCTCTTCTGAGCACGGTCGGAGGATTAAAAGGTTTTTCCCCCGATCGTGGCGAAAGGGGGGGGGGTGTTGGTGGAAGTGAAGAGACAGCGGGGGCGAGGCTGAAAACAGCCAAAAAATTAAAGTAAAAATAAACAAAGCTGCCCGTACCCTATCTAGGGCCCTGGCTTACCTAGGCTGCCTCCTAGCAGCCCCCGTCTGGAGACCTTGACGTCCCCAGACTTACCGCTGTCCCTAAAGAAATAAATAGCAGGAGAGAAGGACTTGCTGTCCAAAATACCGTCTGTAAACCGGCAGCGCAAGCACGTCTGTGCGTCAGCTTGAGCCGGGAGCATGTGGAATGCAGCGACACCGAGCGAGCCACAAAGGTGTGTTTATAAGGGCTCAGCAGCAGGTGTCTCCACTTAACCGTAATAAGCCCGGGAAGGGCTGACGCACGTGCGATCGCACCGCTGCTGCTCATGCCGCCAAACCGGGTAAACTCCTGGCCATTAGCAACCAGAGAGTGACCCCTGACACAAACAACAACATACATGTATGCACACTCTTTGCAGTGATTATCTTCTTCAGCATGACCATTTTGGCTAGGCAAGGTGAAAATGGCACAAAGCCTTCATGCTTAACTATCATAAGATTTAGGTCCAGCTATAGATAACTGTCATCACCAGGAATAATACCTGACAAAGAGGTTTCACCAATAATGCTGGCAATTTGTTTGTCTGTCACAGGCTTGATAATGGATTGCCTGTTTGGGAAAATGCCTGCCGGTGTGTGCTGATATGTTTATTTAGATTCAAGCTTCATGTCCAACTATTTCCTCTTGATCTCCTGGACCGTTCTGATAACAGAGGAAACGTCATTTATACAGTACATGTAATTTGCTACCGCTTGTTTTATGACCCAAAACACTACTGTGGACTCAAAATATAAGGTGTCAATTTGCTTTTAAATCAATAAAAAGTTCATTTTCACTTAAAGTTTTTTCTACTGCTTTTTCTGACATTTTGGGAGATTTTTATCTGGTTCCTTCATCATTTGTGGTCATTTGTTATTTGTGGGCGTGGATTACAGTTGGGTGATATGATGGGATACCACTGTATTAAAAATGGTGACAGTATTTAAAAATGGTGACAGTATTTTAAAAATGTGACGCACCAAATTTCTGTTTTACATGCTGGATTTATCTACTTAAAGCCCTGCTAGATCAATCAAAAGAAAGCAGTGTGTTTAGACAAGGATGCTTTTAATGACACATAATGGTTGCTAGATGGAGCCAAATATATTGGTTACAAGATCAACTTGCGTTCATCCTATATTCATAGTCGTGAGTATAGTTGATGTGTTTTAGAGTCCTGACGTCCATTTTTCAGCATAATGTTCTGATTATTTATTTATTTATGGCAACCACGTTTCAAAGGCATACTTTACGAACACATTATAAACTGGAAATTAATTACATTTCCTTGGACTTTTATTTCATTGCAGACAGTAGGAACCCAAGATATTTCAGTTTTTTGTTAATAAACATTCATTCCTGCATTTCAGACCTGGTACACATTCCAAAAATGTTGAGACAGGGACAATTTAGGACTGGTAATGAGGTGAAAAAACCTAAATAATCATGTGATTTTAAACAGGTAATGTCAACAGGTGATTGTCATCATGGTTTGGAACAAAAACAGTATCCATGAAAAGCTGAGTCTTTGAGGAGCAAAGATGGGCAGACAATCTCCAGTTTATCAACAAGTGTGTAATACAATTTTTGATATGTTTAAAAACAATGTTTCTCAAAGACAGACTGGAAGGGATGCTGTCCCAACTTTTTCTGATTTGGGTTTGTAAATTATGTGTAATGTATAGCTCTCAATGTCTCAGATATACTATTGTGAATACATTGATCATGACACCCCCATCAATGCCTTCACATCTTTAATCACCTGCAAATTGCCCTGGAAGGATATTATACTATTGAATACCATTCCAATAATGCACACCTCAAACCAGGAAAACTAGACTGTCAACACTGCCCTGTGGCAGGTTACAATGTTCCCAGTGCAACTGAAAACCCTTTTGGAAGGGGAACTGGTGGCTGGCACACAAAGGTACTGCTTGGCCAATCATGACAGTGTTGGATAGGCAATTTCATGTTCCTTCCTCCTTTTGAGAGGGTCAGCATCACTCTGTACACAAACTAACAGCAGGTAGGCAGAGAAAGTGCATTTTTTATAGCCTCGCTCTTAACGAATATGGTGCTGGTCCTTTGGTGCTGGTTTCAGAGCTTATTGGACTGCCTCCAGGACCTCTATGTCCTGCCAGGTAGGGACAGGAGGACTGGTTTTCCTGTCAATAGACAGGACTTTAGAAATCACACCTTCCTGCTCCAGGAACTTCTGAGTCATTATTAGCCTTGATCCCCAGTGAGTGCCTTAGTCAAGTCAAGTCAAATTTATTTATATAGCGCTTTTTACAACACAGCATTGTCTCAAAGCAGCTTTACAAATATATTAGATCAAAGCCCTAGTTGAGCAAGCCTGAGGCGACAGTGGCAAGGAAAAACTCCCCAAACGTTATAGGAAGAAACCTTGGGAGGACCCAAGACTCAAATAGGGACCCATCCTCCTTGGGCAGCCTAGATGTTAAATACAATAATTGAAGAGTATATGTAAAGATAATACCCTATTTAAATTTAGAATAGAATAATTATATAGACTAAGACTCTTACCTTACTCTGTAAGCTGGTGACTTGGAAAACCCAGCTGCATCTGCACTTCAGCCAATTCTTTTCTCTTCTCTTCCTCCAGCTGTAAGATAAGCTGCTGATAGCTCTTTTACACAGAGAAATGGCCTGAGTAGTGTGAGCATCATCCATACCATGAACACTCTCAATTGAAATTCACAAATTCACATGCATTTGTTTTTAATAAGGATGTGCATGATTAAACTACACACGTTGTGTATGTGTAAACGTTCTTGTGTAATGTGTAAACAAATGACGTTAGTTAAACTACTATGGTAACACCACCAGCAAATGAGTGAAACACCTATTTTTAGATCTGTGAAATCTCAAAACATTTCTGTATTTAAAATGCATCCCTGTCTCTTCTTAGGTTTGGCTCTCATTTACTGCCACAAACCTCAAAGTCTAACGAAGACACAGACATACATCCAACAAATCTGATAGTTTATGGAACTAAATTTCAGTTTCAGAAATGGTAGCTATATAAGCCCAAACATTTCAAATAGATTAACTTGTGGTCAATAGTCATAGTAGCCCTGTAGGTGGTTCTTACTCTAATCAAAGTTTTTACTGAGCATTACACTAGTAATTTAACTTATTTCAAATCAGTTAATTTAATGTTTCATTACCAATGGACAAATTAAGTCTGTGACCAAAACAATGCAGTCCTGTTGGTTTGAGCTTCTAATTTATGAGGGAATCATGCAGGGCTTCAACTTTATGCTTTCTGATGTGGTCTTGGGGAAAGTTGCTGGCTTGGAGACAGACACTTTTTATTTGTCAGTCTTCCATGAAATGTACTGTCATACTCAGGCTTGCAGGTCCTGCTGGACCAGATATCGAGGGTCAGTGCGAAGTGAGACTCTTCTGTGAGCCGGGCGGCAAGATTCTCACTTCAGTATACATTTTGGGCAGTACTTATCATATTATTCATCTCTTATTATTCATACTCATCTCATCTCTTATTAATAATTTCGACTAGGTAACAGGTACCTTGGGTCAAAAGTTTTTTAGCAGCTGTATAAAGCCTGTTGCTACTTGTTAGAGCAGCAGTACCCTGCTGTGTTCCCTGCTTGAGTGATATGTGCACAAAAGACATTAAAGGAAATGATAGATCTCTCTGATTCCTTCTTGTGTACTGGTGTCCCAGGTTTGAAAGAAGTTGTTCAAGTTGAATTAGCCCATCTGGAGGCAGAACACACCCTGAGTGATGAGGCTACTTCTAACTGACCCTTGAATCATGAGAAACTCACTTCAGCTGAAAGTGGATTCTTCCTTGGCTTGCCATTTCCAGGCTCAGAATCAGCAGAATCAGGCTGTAGGATACCAAATTTTATTAGTATCGGTACATTAAGAATGACTGTGTTTTGAAATCAAAGCTTTATTTTTACGCATTGTGTCGATGTGCCATGATGGAAAGTATGTGCGTTCAGCACTCTGCCTTCTCTCCTTGTAGGTAAGTACAATGAGTTAGAAGAGAAAATGTGGAGTGTTAATGGTTGCTGATACCAGTGCTTTTGCTGACCATCTACGGCTTATAGAGAAACTACACGCAAGAAGTGAAATATGGAATTATTCTAAGCCTATGAACACAACAAACCCAGTCTGCAAAAGTGTTTTAAACCTACACAGACCAAGGGAGACAACACCTACAACTTACTTGTACTAAGAGCTCACAGAGCGGCAAGTTAGTGAATATGATAGATAACGTTATTACAACATGTTAATGTATTCAAATATAAATCAGACGAGTGAGATCCATTATGTGACAAGCGATCTTGAAAAAGAAGTTAAGGGCAATAATAACTATTTAACTGGCTTTACCTTTGTAATTAACTTACATTTATAGAATGTGGCAAATGTCTCTATATATGTTCACACTGGTAACAATATGGTAACTGGTAACTTCCAAACTTCTAAAATCAGGCATTCACAATCACAAGTAGATCATCAATACCAATTATAAATATGATCAGTTCATTCAACTCCAGAGACTCAGCAGTACTGGTAATGGTAATTATGACGTGTACATTTTTGTCAATAATTAATTTTATTGGTAGAAAATGCACTCAGTAGAAACGATTTAACCAGTGAGATCCGGCTGCAAATACAAAGTTACCTAACCTATCAAAAAAAATAAATACAAATCCCATAAACTCAGGGTTACAGAGGACGTCAGATTACAGCTCACTGTGTAAAATCCTTAATAACATGACCTTTCTAATCAAATTATTTTCAATTGACTTCATGACTTTAGTTTCGCTCTTAGATTTATCATCTACGCCGCCCAAGGAGGTTGGGTCCCTTTTTGAGTCTTGGTCCTCCCAAGGTTTCTTCCTATAACACTCAGGGAGTTTTTCCTTGCCACTGTCGCCACTAGGCTTGCTCAATTTGGGATTGGACGTAATTATTAGAAGATAATCTAAACTTGTAAAGTTGCTTTGAGACAATGCTCCATTGTAAAAAGCGCTATATAAATAAATATGACTTGACTTGACCTTTAAATTGATTAATTTTAATGAACAAACGGGGCACCACCGGATCGCTTGGGTACTGGTGGATCCGGAAAACCAGTTGAAAGAGAGAAAGCAATTAATCAGGAAGTTGATATGGGCAAATTCAGTCTGGATCTGAGGAGTGAGATTGCAGTTCTGTTTTTCTCGACCTCGGTTGAAATAAAAGAATAAAAATCTCTCCCACACAAAGCGGTAAATTCAAAAGGTTATAACAAGTTTATTAACTACAAACAAGGAAATACCAACTGACAATCTGAAGTAATGACACGTATATCACAGTGTTAAGATCAGGAAATAATGTATCTGTGTGCAACTTATCAGTCGTGTAGTAAATACCCAGGTGCAATGTTATTAACTATTTTATTACGACATAGTGAGTTACTAGTAAAACAAATTGTGGTGAAACGTAAATAATTCAATGGAAAGCTACATAGATGTAGGTAGGTCTAAGTTGAAACGTGGTTTAAAATTAAACGCAAGGTTCGAGAATCGTGGACCCAAAATCAAGTTCACAAAGCGGTACTTGCCCGGCAGAAGCTCGTGCAAAAGGAGGGTGGACATGGCAACCGGGCCTCGCCTACGTCTATGCAGTTTTTCATTGAATTATTTACGTTTCACCGCAGTTTGTCTTACTAGTAATTCACTACGTCGTAATAAAATAGTTAATAACATTGCACCTGGGTATTCACTACACAATTGATAAGTTGCACATAGATACACCCTGTTAGTGATATTAAAACTGTGATATACATGTTCGCCATCATTTCCTGATCTTAACACTGTGATATACATGTCATTACTTCAGGTTGTCAGTTGGTATTTCCTTGTATGTAGTTAATAAACTTGTTATAACCTTTTGAATGTAAAACGTTGTGTGGGAGAGAGTTTTTCATCCGAAGGTCAAGAAAATAACTGTGAATTCACTATTCAGATCCAGACTGAAGTTGCCCATATCGACTTCCTGATCAATTTTGCTTTTTCTCTTACAACTGGTTTTCCGAATCCACCAGTCCCCAAACAATCCGGTGTTGCCCCGTTTGTTCATTAAAATTAAACAATTTAAAAGTGTAGTCGTATTCCGCTACACCCAATACTTTTGGTCATATGCAAGTTTGTGTCGCAGTACTTTTGGCCACATGTGGGATTGTATTCCAATACGTTTGGTCACATGCAGGTTTGAGTACTTTTTAGCTATGTGTTTGTGTCTCAGTACTTTTGGCCATGTGTGGGTTTGTGTCCCAGTACTTTAGACCATGTGTGGGTTTGTGTCTCAATGTTTTTTGGTCACATTTAAAGACACAGTTAATGCACTGCCATAGATGTCAGGTGCTCCAAGGCATCAAATGAGTCTTGATGTCCTCAGGACTGATCGTGCCACATTTCGTGGATGTTGGTTGAAAACTGACTGAATTAGATTCCATGCCCTTCAAGGGACTTTTGTGTCCTGTCTGGTACTTTGGAACTACAGTGGTGCTTGAAAGTCTGTGAACCCTTTAGAATATTCTATATTTCTGCATAAATAAGACCTAAAACATGATCAGATTTTCACACAAGTTATAAAAGTAGATGAATAGAACCCAGTTAAACAAATGATACAAAAATATTATACTTGGTCATTTATTTATTGAAAAAAATGATCAAATATTGCATATTAGTGAGTGGCAAAAGTATGTAATCCTTTGCTTTCAGTATCTGGTGTGACCCCCTTGTGCAGCAATAACTGCAACTAAACGTTTCCTGTAGCTGTTGATCAGTCCTACACACCGGCTTGGAGGAATTTTAACCCATTCCTCGGTACAGAACAGCTTCAGCTCTGGGATGTTGGTGGGTTTCTTCACATTAGCTGGTCGCTTCAGGTCCTTCCACAGCATTTCAATGGGATTAAGGTCAGGAGTTTGACTTTCCAAAACATGAACTTTATTCTTTTTTAACCATTCTTTGGTAGAACAGCTTGTGTGCTTAGGGTCGTTGTCTTGTTGTATGACCCACCTTCTCTTGAGATTCAGTTCATGGACAGATGTCCTGACATTTTTCTTTAGAATTCTCTAATATAATTCAGAATTCATTGTTCCATCAATGATGGCAAGCTGTCCTGGCCCAGCTCCAGGCCCAAACCATGATACTACCACCACCATGTTTCACAGATGGGATAAGGTTCTTATGCTGGAATGCAATACTTTCCTTTCTCCAAACATAACACTTTTCTTTTAAACCCAAAAGTTCTATTTTGGTCTCATCCACTCACAAAACATTCTTTCAGTAGCCTTCTGGCTTGACCATGTGATATTTATTAAACTGCAGACGAGCAAAACTTTTCTTTTTTCAAAGGTAATGACTTTCTCCTTGTAACCCTGGCATGCACACCCTTGTTGTTCAGTGTTCTTCTGATGGTGGACTCATGAACATTAACCAGCCAATGTGAGAGGGGCCTTCAGTTGCTTAGAAGTTACCCTGGGGTCCTTTGTGACCTCGCCAACAATTACACGCTTTGCTCTTGGAGTGATCTTTGTTGGTCAACCACTCCTGGGGAGGGTAACATTGGAATTTCCTCCATTTGTACACAATCTGTCTGACTGTGGATCGGTGAAGTCCAAACTCTGTAGAGATGTTTTTTTTAACCTTTTCTAAGCTGATGAGCATTGAGCAATAACTCTTTCTGAGGTCCTCAGAAATCTCCTTTGTTTGTGCCATGATACACTTCCACAAACGTGTGTTGTGAAGAGCAGACCTTGATAGATCCCTGTTTTTTAAATAAAACTGCTCACTCACACCTGATTGTCATCCCATTGCTTGGAAACAACTGAATCTAATTTCACCTCAAATTAACTGCTAATCCTAAAGGGTCACATACTTTTGCCACTCAGTAATATGTAATATGGGATCATTTTCCTCAATAAATAAATGACCAAGTACTGTATAATATTTTTGTCTCATTTGATTAACTGTTTTCTTTATCTGCTTTTTGGACTTGTGTGAAAATCTGATGATGTTTCAGGTCATATTTATGGAGAAATATAGAAAATTGGTATGACAGTTTAAAAATGTGAAAATAATAATACAATAAACAATAATTTGTCCCACAGTTAGATCCTGTCACGCCAGCGGTGGATTCCCCTCCACACCACCAGAGAGCAACATCGGCAGAATTGTTTGTACTGCGTTTCCGAGCGTTCATTACCGTCTGCGTTTACTGATATTACGAATACTGATCTCTGGCTCACGTATTCAGGTTACGATTTTGGTTTGTCCTACTGGTTTGTTGAAAGGTTTTCTCTCTGATTCCCGGTGCCGACTTTGGATTGTATTTTCGACTACGCGTTCTGCATAACCCTGATTAAACCTGCTATTGATTCCTGCTATCTTGGAGTGTGAGTCGTTACAGATACTTTGAGAAAGAGCAAGTAAATCTACCATTTAACCTTAAGTGGAGTTTCTAGGTGAAAGTATAAGAATTTTAGACAAGATTGTTCGGTTACAAAGTGAATTAATCTGAATCTCATTCAAATCTAGAGTGCAGTGACATTGCTCACTCTATGTGGTCCCAAAGGAAATTAATGGAGATATATTTATAGAGAGATAGAAGGTGAAGAAAGAGTGTGATCTGTCCCAAATTTGACATCATGGATTTTAGTATAACCGTGCCCGAGGATGCCGAATTTTGTGTTTGTAGCGCGAAAATTGACTGAATTACAGCAGTTAAAATAAAAACATTGAAGTTAATGAATTTTTTTCTCAGAAAAGTGCAATTGCATCAACATTTCTTTTAGCTGTCAACAAGCACACGTCTCCCAAACAAGACGGATGTTTTAGCATTTTGTCCTGTGTTGATGTCTCAAAACTGTACTAGGAGATATGCAAAAGAAAATCAGTTGGAATAATAATAAAAACTAGAAAGTGCAGTTCCTGCAGAACTGCCACAAAAAGGCATCACATGTCAGTTAAGGGTGTACCGGGCACTGAGCATGCTGCATTTAGTGGCTGTACGTCGAAAACTGACTGAATTACAGTTAATGCCCTGCCACAGAACTGTGTGCCCCACCAGAGAGTTTTGGGGCCCCAGTGGCATCGCATGATAGATCTTTGTGTGCCCAGCGCCACGCTTACAAAATTTAGTGGCTGTAGGTCGAAAACTGACTGAATTACAGCCAATGCCCTGCCAGAGAACTTTGTGCCCTGCCAGGGACCTCAGGGAACGTGCAAGTGCATCGACTTATGAGTATCATTGTACCCGGGACCGAACAATGTGAATGCAATGTATGAATGCAGGTCAAGAATTGACTGAATTACAATCAATGCCCATCCAGAGACCTGTGTGCCCCCATGGATTTTAGGTGGGCCCTGAGTGCATCAGCTTATGAGTCTCGGTGTATCCTGGATCAAGCTTGCCAAATTTTGTTCTTGTAGATCGAAAGTTTGTTCAGTTGTGTGCAAATGAATTTTTCTTAGTTGTAAACAAGCACATTTCTCACAAACATGCTGGACGTTTTAGTGTTTGTCTTGTGTTGATATCTTGAAAACTGTAGGAGATATGTTCAGAAAAGCAGATGGAATTATTATAATAATAAGGTATTTTAGGTATATAATTATTATAATAATAGGTATTTTACTCAACAGCACTAGATATAAAAGGAGATAGGAGTCATGTTCACAGACTTCACGTGGTAAAGTCTGCAGTGCACAGAGCTGGACTGGCTGTTATGTTAGCATATCTTACTTTGCAATCCTAACTAGCATTCTCTGGCATCTTTGCAGGTCATCCAAGCTGTGTTCTTTGGCGTGTGTGTCCTAACAGACATTTCAAGTCTCTTGATGAAGGGCACAGCAAGTGTGGAGCAGGAGAGGCAGCTCCGAAAGCTAATTGGTCTACAGGACTGGATAATGGCAGTGCTGGCATTTCCTGTGGGAGTAGTAAGTATTGTGCATGCATCCATTTATAGGTTATTTGAGTATCAGTGATTTTAGACAGTGTAATGTGATTGTTGAATGGATTAAAGAAAATACTAGTTCTAGTTCTGTTTCACAAACCTATGTAAAGCAATTGATAACAGGTCAAATTTGAATTCCAGACAATGAACAACACTGAATAAGTGTATCCATTGGTCTGAAATATTTTTTTCTTTTCCATAAGGTATTTCTCTTCCATATACCGTGTTTTTCGGACCATAAGGCGCACTTAAAATCCTTTAATTTTCTCAAAAATCGACAGTGTGCCTTAAAATGCGGTGCGTCTAAAGTATGAATTTATTCTGGTTGTGCTTTCTGACCTAGAACCGATTGTAGATGGTACACGGCGCTCATAAATCTGTCAAAATGTTTTAGCACGGCCTTGGTAAGTTACGAAGCTTACGGCAACCGTAGTGAGCAGCATCACGGAGTAATACGGTATGTGCTTAAGCATTAGGGTATGTGCATTCATTCATTATTTTCAAAGTGGATTTCAAACTCAACGCTATCAGTACAACATGGAAATAGAGCCCTGTGCCAGGTAAAGAAGACCAAACTGAGCTTCCTACAGAACTTAAGTTTTGTTTAATTTAATGCGCCTTATAATCCGGTGCGCTTTATGTATGAAAATAGACCCGTTAGCAGTCAATCATTGATATCACACCTTATAACCCGGTGCGCTTTATAGCCCGAAAAATACGGTACATTACACAAATCCCTGCATCTGCTGAAGAAATGTAATGATGTTAGCAATAATGTCTGGAATTTACAACCTCAAATTGTTAGGAGGGGGTCGGAGAGACCTCCCAAACAATGCACAGGATTGGAACCCTGAATGCAGATCAGCAGACAGACCACGGAGTGAGGGAACAAAAACGAGTTTATTTAGAAATGCACAGATACTGGAACTTAGGAGGTGCACGCTTCGTGAGTCGAGTCCAGGGAGCTGGCCGACGAAAGGAGGGTGTGCAGCGGGTGAGAAGAGCACGGCGGTGGAGTGATGCTTGCTTCCCAAAATAGGAGGGTCCGGACCCAGGACCAGCAGGTTGGACCAGGAAACGGGAAGGAGGATGACAGGAGCGGGTTGACTGGGGAAGAAAGGAAGAACCGGTGTGAGTCAAAACAGGAAAGTAAACCGGCATGGGAGCCGAAAAGAAAACAAAATTAGACTCAGTACGACTAGGGTTGGATATGCAGGGAATTATACTACTAAATAAGAACTGTAGGGGACAGTCTGGGCTGGAAGCTAGAAACAAAGCTAAGCTAAGCTAAGCTAAGCCTAAGCTAAGCTAAGCTAAGCTAAGCTAAGCTAAGCTAAGCTAAGCTAAGCTAAGCTAAGCTAAGCTAACGCAGCCTAGGTGTAGCAGCCAGTACCGTGATGAAGACGGAATAATCTGGCGAAGTCTTGACGATCGGCTGGCGGTTATATGCAGGACGGAGATGATGAGCGATGAGTTTCAGCTGTAGGTAGTTGGAGGAGGCGTGGATGAGACGGGAACGGCAGCCAACCGATCGCTAGGAAGCAAGCACAACACACACACACGCCGCGCTCGGGAAAAAGGTAAACAAAACGTGAGGGATCGTGTGCAAATGATCAGAGGCGGAAAAAAACGGTGACGACCCAGAGCGAACCCCAACACAAATCAGAGCAAGTGAAAATACAAATTAAAAAATGCGGTATGTCTTACACTTACTTTGACTTGTATTTAATTGCAGACACTATGAACCCAAGATATTTCATGTTTTGTCTGTTCAATTTCATTTTTTTTGTTAATGTGTTAATGTGCATCCATTCCTCCATTCCAGACCTGCAAAACATTCCAAAAATGTTGAGACAGGGCAATTTAGGGCTAGGTTAAATTTAGGTTAAAAAAAAAACCCCAGAAAAATTAATGTGATTGTTGTCTTGTCTGTTGATGTCAAACAAGTGATTATAATCATGATTTGGTACAAAAGAAAATGATCTGCATCTGGAATGCACCATCACACAGTGGAAATGTATAGTATTCAGCCTAATCTGTATTCCACATCTATTTTGGAATGGACGATGTGTGCTTTGGGCCAAAAATGAATAGGGCTTTTAAGGCTGTTATCAGCAACAAGTCCAAAAGCCAGGTTTTGTCATAGCACGGTGTTGTGTCAGTGCCCTGACAAATTTACATTTTTGTGATGGCAACTTTAATGTAGAAAAGTACATTGAAATTATAGAACAACATATGCGTCTTTTCCAGGGACATTGTTACGGTTCGCCATATGAAAACGATGGCGAACCGTCAAAACTGAAAAATATGGGCAGGGACCCAATTGCAGTTAGCTCCAGATGGTAATAATGAACTGAAATAAATCAAACAAGTAAGACAATAAATAATGAACAAAAAAAAAATGAATGACCAAAAGAAAGAAAGTGAGACTTTGTGTGGCGTGATTAAACCTATGAGAACGCCTGCCTCTTGAAACGGAACTGAAATGAGCGCTACAAGGGTAGAATAGAATAGAATAGAATACGTTTATTGTTGCTGAGTAAACAGTGTTACAAACAATGTTTAAGCAGTGAAATTAGGTTTAGCATCCTCTGTAAGGCAGCAGTATTACAACACGAATATTTTAAAAAATTTACAAATCTCTTAAAAAAATTTACAAATCTAACAAAATTTAAGCAGTTTTACAAAATACAAAAAAATTATTTACAAGACAGAAATATATATATATATATATATATATATATATATATATATATATTTCTTAGATGTGGATACAATTTTTTTGTAAATTTTTTTAAGAGATTTGTAAATTTTTTAAAATATTCGTGTTGTAATACTGCTCACTACCCCCATATATATACACATACACACATATACTTACACACATACATGCTACAT
This sequence comes from Ancistrus triradiatus, assembly GCA_025084515.1. NCBI lineage: Eukaryota > Metazoa > Chordata > Actinopteri > Siluriformes > Loricariidae > Ancistrus > Ancistrus triradiatus. The sequence goes on from JAJAGP010002738.1 coordinate 24,408, forward strand.
GATTGCTAAAGTGATAGTGTGCAATTCAAGTGGGGGGGGAATCTCTTGTTGGAGGGGAGGGGGGAGAACAAACAGTGTCCGGGATGTGCAGTGTCCTTTGAAATGCAAGTAGCCTTTTTCTGGAGTCGGCTATTGTAAATGTCACTGAGGGGGGGTAGTGAGGCTCCAATTATCTTTTCGGCCTCCATCAACACCCGCTGTAGGTCTCTTCGGTCCCGAGCTGTGCAGCTGGCGAACCAAGCTACACAGCAGTAGATTAGAAGGCTTTCGATGGTGGCTCTGTAAAAGTTCACCAGCAGGTGCTGAGGGAGGTGGGAAAGTTTAAGCTTCCTGAGGAAGTAGAGTCTGTGCTGTGCCTTTCCCACTTGGTGTTGTATGTTGGAAGTCCATGTGAGGTCGGCAGAGATGTGCACACTGAGGAACTTAAAGCTCTCCACTCTCTCAACCTCCTCACCATTGATGTAGAGAGCAGGGGTCTCGGTGCGTGTGGATCTTCTGAAATCCACAACTAGTTCCTTGGTCTTGCTGGGGTTCAGATTCAGGTTATTGTCCTGACACCATGCTGTCAGATGCTGGATCTCCTCCCTGTAGGCTGACTCATTGTTGTCTGTTATCAGACCTACTATGGTGGTGTCATCAGCAAATTTGATGATGGTGTTGGAGGTGTGAATGGGGGAGCAGTCATGTGTGAAGAGGGAGTTAGAGGAGGGGGCCTGAGGACACATCCTTGCGGTGTTCCTTCCTGTGTTCAGGATGAGAGTGGAGGATGTGCGGTCTCCCATCCTGACGTTCTGAGGTCTGTTGCTCAGAAAGTTGAATATCCATGTGCACAGTGCACTGCCCAGGCCTAGGTCGCTCAGTTTCCTCACCAGTTTGTCCGGAATGACTGTGTTGAAGGCTGAACTATAGTCCACAAACAGCATCCTTACATATGTGTTTTTCTGCTCTAGATGAGTGAGGGCTGTGTGGACAGCAGTGATCACAGCATCCTCTGTTGACCTGTTTGCCCGGTAGGCAAACTGTAGTTGGTCAAAGTCGACAGAGATGGCAGATCTGATATGAGTGACGATGAGTCTCTCAAAGCATTTGGTGATGATAGGAGTTAGAGCGACCGGGCGGAAGTCATTTAGGCAGTTCACTGTAGATTTCTTTGGGACTGGGACAATGGTGGTCGCTTGAAGGGCAGGTGGGAACTTGCAGACTGCTGTAGTGTGAGAGGTTGAAGATGGTGGTGAAACACTCCTGATAGTTGATCGCGCAGGTCCTGAGGAATACGCCCAGTGATACCATTCAGGTCCTGGTGCTTTCCTGGGTTTACCCTGCCTGCAGTGTGGATCTGACTTGGGTGTTTGGTGCAGCTGAATGGAGGGTGTCCTCGGCATCCAGTCTAGGTCGGGTGGCAGCTTCCGGATAGCTGTTCTTATGTTCAAACCGAGCAAAAAAACTGAACTGGTTCAGTGTGTCTGGGTGGGTTCTGTCTGTGTCAGATGCAGTGCTGCTTTTGTATCCTGTAAGAGACTTTATCCCCTGCCACATGCCTCTGGAGTTGTTGCTGTTGAAGTGCTCCTGAATGCGCTGTTGGTATTCACGCTTGGCTATAATGATTCCCCTTTTCAGGTCAGTCCTCGCTCTTTTGTAGGACTGTTAGTCCCCGTGCCTGAAAGCGAAGTTCCTAGCTTTGAGCAGGAGCCTCAGTTTACCATTGAACCATGGCTTCTGGTTGGAAAGCACTTTAACAGTTTTAGTTCTTGTCACACATTCAGCACAAAAGTTGATGTAATCTAACACAGCTGACATGTGACCATCCAAGTCTGTCCCCTCAGCAAAAACTCCCCAGTCTGTGCCTTCAAAGCAGTCTTGCAGGGCTGAGTTGGCTTCCTCAGTCCACACTCTGACTGTTCGTGTAGCTGGTCTTTCCCTTCAGATGAGTGGTTTGTATGGGTGGCGGTGTATAAACACATTCACGGAAGTCAAGCGGAGAAAATTACCCTTTAAACAGGGCTGAAATAAGCGCTACAAGCGCGGTAGAAGTTTAACACATTCACGGGATTTAAACGGAGGAAATATCCTTTTTAACGGGGCTGAAATAAGCGCTACAAGCGCAGTAGAAGTTTAACACATTCACGGAATTCAAACAGAGAACATATTCCTTTTAACGGTGCTGAAATAAGCGCTACAAGCGCGGTAGAAGTTAAACACATTCCCGGAATTTAAACGGAGGAAATATCCCTTTTATCGGGGCTGAAGTAAGCGCTACAAGCACGGTAGAAGTATAACACATTCATGGAATTTAAACGGAGGAAATATCCCTTTTAACGGGGCTGAAATAAGCGCTACAAGCGCGGTAGAAGATAAACGCACCAACATGATCAAACAGGAAACACCTGAGCTCATGGAGAGCTGAGATCAGCGCTAGGAGCGCCTGAAAATAAGAACACAAAATATTGATTAAACAAATGGAAACTGCCGCTCGGATCCGAGGCTGAAAAGCACAGAGGGAGGTGGTACAGGCTAGGGACACGCAGGGGCGCACAACGCCAGGGCGAGCGAACCTCAATACGCCGGAGCGGAGCCGCGAACGGGCGGTAGGCGCGATAACCAGGCCGGTTCTGACCCTACGCTAACTCTACGCCCTGGATTACCTCCGAATCTCCAGATTTGTACACCCGCTGAGCCCCTAAAGCGGGCCCAGTCTACCAAAGTCCCTAACACCGACCGTACCCGAAGCAACGGCGCGTATGAGACCCCCGAAAGTCTCTTTAACTCAAAAAAAACGTAGCGTCCCTAAGCACAGCAGGAAACCTGGCATGGACACCACGGGATTCGGTGAAACAGTAAGGAGCGAAGGCGATGGTGCGACACCTGTCAGTGCCAAAGCGAGCTCTTAAATAGGGCCACTGACAGGTGTGTGCAATCGTGCCGTAATCAAGTAATACAGGCACGATTGCATGGTCTGAGGATCCCGATCCATAGCTGAACCAATACTGACCAATACTGTCAGCTTGGCGGAATCCCCAGACTGCAGGAGGGATACTACACTACAAAAGGGATCAACAGTGGCCACTAGCGGCCACTGCGTACCCCCTGATAGACATCCTTTCCTTTTTTCAACAAGACAATGCAAAACCACATGCTGCTCAAATTTCATGGCTGGGTTGGCATGGCTGTGGACAGGTACAGAACTTTCCTGTTTACAGTCCTAACCTTTCCCGAATAGAGAATGTGTGCAGAATTTGAAACAGAAAATGCGACAATGACAACCCCGTATTGTTGTACACTTTAAGAAGTACAGTGGGGCAAAAAAGTATTTAGTCAGCCACTGATTGTGCAAGTTCTCCTACTTAGAAAGATGAGAGAGGTCTGTAATTTTCATCATAGGTACACTTCAACTGTGAGAGAAAAAATTTGAAAAGAAATCCAGGAAATCATACTGTAAGATTTTTAAAGAATTTAATTGTAAATTATGGTGGAAAATAATTATTTGGTCAATAACAAAAGTTTAGCTCAATACTTTGTAACATAACCTTTGTTGGCAATGACAGAGATCAAACGTTTCCTTTAAGTTTTCACCAGGTTTGCACACACTGTAGCTGGTATTTTGGCCCATTCTTCCATGCAGATCTCCTCTAGAGCAGAGATGTTTGGAGCTGTCGCTGGGCAACACGGAGTTTCAACTCCCTCCACAAGTTTTCTATGGGGTTGAGGTCTGGAGATTGGCTAGGCCACTCCAGGACCTTGAAATGCTTTTTACGGAGCCACTCCTTCATTGCCCGAACGGTATGTTTGGAACCATTTTCATGCTGCAAGACTCAGCCATGTTCCATCTTCAATGCTCTCACTGATGGAAGGAGGTTTTGGCTTAAAATCTCATGATACATGGCCCCGTTCATTCTTCCCTTAAAACGAATCAGTTGTTCTGTCCCCTTTGCAGAACAACAGCCCCAAAGCATGATGTTTCCACCCCATGCTTCACAGTGGGTATGGTGTTCTTGGGATGTAAATCAGCCTTCTTCTTCCTCCAGTTGAGTTTTTACCAAAAAGTTCTATTTTGTTTTCATCTGACTACATGATATTCTCCCAATCCTCTTCTGGATCATCCATATGCTCTCTCGCAAACTTCAGATTGGCCTGGACATGTAGTGGCTTAAGCAGGGGGGCACGCCTGGCACGGCATGATCTGAGTCCCTCTTGGCGTAGTGTGTTAGTGATGGTAGCCTTTGTTACTTTGGTCCCAGCTCTCTGCAGGTCATTCATCAGGTCCCTCCATGTAGTTCTGGGATTTTGGCCCCACGGGATGAGATCTTTCATGGGGCCCCAGCTTGAGGAAGATTATCAATGGTCTTGTATGTCTTCCATTTTCTTACAATTGCTCCCACAATTGATTTATTCACACCAACCTGTTTGCCTATTGTAGATTCCCTCTTCCCAGCCTGGTGCAGGTGTACAATTTTCTTCCTGGTGTCCTTCGACAGCTCTTTGGTCTTGGCTACGGTTGAGTTTGGAGTCTGACTGTTTGAGGCTGTGGACATGTATTTTTTATACAGATAATGAGGTCAAACAGGTGCCATTAATACAGGTAATGAGTGGAGGACAGAAGAGCTTCTTAAAAAAGAAGTTATAGGTCTGTGAGAGCCAGAAATGTTGCTTGTTTGTGGGTGACCAAATACTTATTTTCCACCACGATTTACAATTAAATTCTTCAAAAATCCTACATTGTGATTTCCTGGATTTTTTTCCCCATAATTGAAGTGTACCTATACTGAAAATTACAGACCTCTTATCTTTCTAAGTATGACAACTTGCACAGTAGCTGCCTAAATATTTTTTGTACCACTGTTTTTTCAGAAAGATTGGGACAAAATAACACCTGAAACTAGTTCTGGACGGTATAACAAACATTTGTATCACATTTTTAAAAGGATTCTGTCACTGGTGCCACCGGCTTGACACTAGGGGTCAGCGTTGAGCCTCTGCTGTCATTGAGCTGTCAGTTTAGTAGACAGCTCAATCACGGCTAATGATCCTCAGCTGCCGCCTTTGGCTATTTAAGGGCCTCGCCACTGGCAGTAGCTGTCGGATCATTCGATCTGAAACAACGCGCTTTGCCAATGATTCCTTATTCTAAGGAAAACGCCGTAGAAAAAATCGGGGCTTACGAAGCGTGTCAGAGGTCGAATGATCCGACAGCTACTGCCAGTGGCGAGGCCCTTAAATAGCCAAAGGCAGCAGCTGAGGATCATTAACCGTGATTGAGCTGTCTACCGACTGACAGCTCAATGACAGCGACTGTCAGGGGTGTCACCGGCAAAAAGAGGGTCAATGCTGACCCCTAGCGTCAAGCCGGTGGCACCAGTGACAGATTCTGGTGGTTACATGGTATAATATTTTAATTTATTATATTTTATTTATTAATTTTGATTTGGAAATGACTGAGCTTTTATTTAGGATTTTATACAGGCTTGTAGCTTATTCTACTGTCAGGAGTACATAGACTAATAATCAATAGTTTCATCATCCCAAGGGCTTGTGTGGTTTAATGACCTTCAGGACTATGTTGTCAGGAGATGTGAGCTCCCAGTAAGGTCTCCAAAGATGAACAGGGACTGTTTTCATAAATACTGTTAGTACTATGAATTTCTTCTACTGACAAAATTGTACGTCCAATCCCAAATTGAGCAATCCTAGGGCGACAGTGGCAAGGAAAAACTCCCAAAGTGTTATGAGGAAGAAACCTTGGGAGGACCAAGACTCAAAAAAGGACCCAACCTCCTTGGGCGGTGTAGGTGATAAATCTAAGAATGAAACTAAAGTCATGGAGTCATACTTCAAATAAAACGTAAAATATGCACATCGGCATTAAGTGGCCTGGGTATGATGGGGCTGGAGCTTATGTGGGAAGCAGGTTGAGTGAAGCTGAAGCAAATGAACATCATGTGGGGCTGGAACTATTACCGGAACACAGCTTGGAGAGAAAACAGATAATGTAATCAGTTACATTAAGAGCATTAAGAGTGATTAAGAGCACAGTGTCTATTAACAATCACTGATGCCATGTGTAGCATTAGACCCTGGCAACATTAGTTATAGCAGCATAGCTAGAAAGAGGAGAACTGGTAGGTAACACAGCCAAGAGGGATCACATGAGATATCGGCAACCCCACCTTAGGAGGAAGACAGCAACCCAACGTCTCTGATCACCATAAGGCTCTTTGACTACAAACCCCCAGCTCTGCCCTTAGTCTAAGGCAAGGATGCACGAGTCAAAATCAAGAGGACCAAAGCCCAGTTCAGCCAGATCGCCCACCAGACACTCCCGGCTAATGGACAAGGCAGGCAGGCCGGCCAGACATGACTCCAGACTCAAGCCCCAGTGACCCAAGCCATGCATCTCACTCTAAATCTAGTCAAAAACCTGCGCAAATAAGTATGTCTTTAGCCTAGACTTAAAATTTTGAAGAGTGTCTGAGTCTCAAACTAAAGTGGGAAGTTTATTCCATAGTTGGGAGGCCATGTATGAGAAACCCTTTCCCCCTGCTGTGACTTTTCTAATTCTAGGAACTAAAAGAAGTCCTGCACCCTGCTAACGATGTAGACGAGCTGCATTGTAAGACTAAGAGTTCACTCAGATAATGTGGGGCCAGGCCATGTAGAGCTTTATAAGTTATAACAAGTATTTTGTAATCAATGAGGAATTTAACTGATAACCAGTGTAGTGATGATAGAACAGGAGTGATATGATCAAATTTTCTAGTTCGAGTTAGCACTTGGGCGGCTGCATTCTGAACTAATTGAAGTTTATTTATAGATTTACTGGAGCATCCAGTAAGTAAGGCGTTACAGTAATCCAACCTTGAGGTTATAAACACATCAACCAGTTTCTCTGCATCATTAAAAGAGAGGACATTTCTGAGTTTAGCGATATTACGTAATTGAAAGAAAGCGATTCGTGTGATGCTGCTAATGTGCGCATCAAAGGAGAGATCTGAATCAAATGTGACCCCTAAGTTTTTTACAGATGGACTGGGCAATACGGGACAGCCATCTAGATTTAGGATAGATGTAGCCAACCTGTCTCTCACAGCCTTGAGTCCCACTAATTGAACCTCAGTTTTATCTGAGTTAAGTAAGAGAAAATTTAATAACATCCAATCTTTTAATTCCTTTGCACAGTCCTCAATTTTGTTGTTTGTAAGGCTGTCATTAGGTTTGGCTGCTATGTACAACTGTGTATCATCTGCATAGCAGTGGAAACTAATGCCATGTTTACGAATAACTGAGCCTAGTGGTAGTGCCACACCTCACTCGTGCACCTGCGCACCACACCCACCTTCATGCACCTTCTCTCACTTTCCATCACCTTCTCTCCCTTTCTCTCTTCTCCTTCTGTGATCACGTGCATCTGCCTCTCATCTTCTAGCACATTCCATCTTCCTTATATATACCGCTCACATCCACAGACTCGTCGCTGAGTCTCGTGGTCCCTACAGCGTCACAAGCCTTCTCTATCCTAGCCTATCGTGCCTTCTTATCTATTGCTCTGCCTTTTCTAGCCACATGTATTCCTCCTATCTTATTCTATCATGCCTTATATCTTTATCACTCACCCACCTTGTCACGCCGTGATCCTTTCCTTCAGTTGTTTGTGTAGATCTCCTTGGCTATACTCCGATCCATATCCGCATCTGTAGGTTCCGTTATAAATTTCTTTATTTCGTGTTGTGAATAAACGCCGCTTTTGTTCACAACCACTCTCCCTGCGTGCGCTTCCTGAAACGTACAGCCGGCGTGACAGGCAGCATGTACAGAGAGAATAAAAGCGGGCCAAGCACTGACCCCTGAGGCACACCATACTTCACTTTTGAGAGCTTAGACCTTAGATTATTTATGTGAACAAACTGGTACCGGTCGGTTAAGTAGGATTTAAACCAAGAAAGTGCCAATCCCTTAATACCTACATTATTTTCTAGTCTATTCAGTAAAACATCATTATCTATAGTGTCAAATGCTGCACTTAAATCTAACAGAACAAGAAAAGAAACACATCCCTTATCTGAGGACATTAACAAGTCATTTAGTTTCGTAATTAATGCTGTTTCAGTACTATGATGGGGCCTGAAGCCAGACTGAAATGTTTCATAAATACCATTCCTTTGGAGGTAACTGCAGAGCTGCTGATAGACAGCTTTTTCTAAGATTTTGGACAGAAACGGTAGATTTGAAATTGGTCTATAATTAGATATCACTCAAGGGTCAAGATTGGCTTTTTTAATCATTGGATTGATAACGGCCGACTTAAAGGATTTGGGCACATAAGCAAAGGTAAGGGATGAATTTAAAATAACTAACAATGGCTCTATAATACTGGGTATTACTTGTTTGAGTAAACATGTAGGAATTGGATCTAATAAACATGTTGATGACTTATACAAGCTGATCAGTGCGGATAGTTCAGTATTAGTAATTGGGGTATAAGATTCTAATCTTGATTTACAGCTAACTAAACAGATGTCTTCACTAGTGCTGCATCTGGAAGGTTGCTGAGTAGTTTGGTGATGTGATGAGCATCGAGTTTTATGCCTTATGTTATGTTAATCTTATCATTAAAGAAAGTCATGAAATCATTACTGTTAAAATAACACAGAACAATCACTTTCTGTAGGGTTTTCTGTTAATTTGGAGACTGTATTAACAAGAAATCTTGGATTATTTTTATTTTTCTCTATAATTGAGAAAAAATATGCAGCTTTAGCTTTAATGAAGGCATACATATACTCTGCCATGCTATCCCTCCAAGCAATCTTAAATACCTCCAATTTTCAGGTGTGGTCATTATTGTCATGCTTTTGGCAGGGAAGGAACAGGGAGGAGGACAGAAGTGCAGGTGATGAGGATTTATTTACAGTGTACATGGTGAGACACACATACAAACCAAACAAATCTAAACTAAGAATGATAACAGAAACAAAAACATGCAATAACCCAAAGGGCAGGCTAACATCCTAACTAAACAATAAGATACCACGCTAACGAAGAAACAAACTAACACTAGCAGAAAGGCAAATAATAAAGCAAAGTTTGTCAGGATCCGTGCCCTGCCCCCATCTTGCATTTCGTTTTGCGATTATGGGCGAGCGGACTACATTGCTCACAATCCTTCGCGGGACTAAAGATGGCTGCTGATGATAATGTTGGCTGATTCCTGTTTTGTTTTGGAGTGTTTTTATTGGTTGTTTTTGTTAATTGCTGTAATGCACGGCTGGGGAAGTTTTATATATAAGCTCCTTGCTTCCCCATTCGCATCGTGGTAGCATTATCTCGGTTTCTCTGAGTGTTGCGGTCGTGTTGTGTTTCCATGCCATGCCATGCCATGCCATGCCTTGCCTTGCCATGTCTTGATTATCCCACACCATGCCAAGCTAAGTTTAGTATTCGGTGTAGTAGTTTTCCACGTCACATTGTCGGGTTGTTATATTGTTGCTTTTCTGTTTTCTTTCATTTTTTGTTGTGTTTTCGTGCCGTGTGATTGTTTATACCTAGCCTCAGTTGTACTCCTTATTTTCGGCTATGACAGACTGAGTTGTTTTTGTTCTTTTTATGGTTATTATTTGTTATTGTTTATTTATGTTAAATAAATCGTGTTGTTGACTGGAACTTGCATCCTTGTCTGCCTCTGCCTTGCCACACCCGTAACAGAATGTCACCGCCAGATAAGCAATCGGTGCCAGCACTTTCTGAAGCAATGTCAGGCTTGTTTGTTCCACTTTCCTGCCTGTCCAGAGGGGGATCATTTGTTGGCTGTGGGCCTCTGGCTCACGAACAGGGCCCTCACGTGGACCCACAAGCACTGGCCGCTGTTTATTCAGGGAACCTGCGACCAATTCCTGGAAGTGCTTGGGTCCAAATTTGGACCTCGTCCAACCAAGCTTTGCCGACCTCACCTGGGTTGCTACGTCCTAGTCCCTCTGCTCGAGGGCTGTCAAAGGATTTGGGTCGGCACCAGGATCAAGCCTGTCCAAAGCGTGCTCCCTCCGGAGACCGTCCAGAGCATGCCATCTCCCGTCGCCAAGGACATCCAGGGTGCCACGTCCGTCGCTGAGGACGTTGAGAGTGCCACACCTGTCGCCAAGGACATCAAGGGCGACACCTCTGTCGCTGAAGATGCCGAGGTCGCCTCCTCGCTTGCGTAGTTCGTCCGAATTGCCACCTCGCTCACCAACGTTGTTGAGAGCATTTCCTTGCTCGCTCTGGATGTCAAGCAGACCACCACGATTGCTGAGGTTGCCCAGAGGGCCGCCTCCCTCATTGAGGTCATCTAGAGCATTGCGTTGCTCCTTTCAAGGGACATCCTGAGCTCCCACTCACCGGGACTACGAAGAGAAGCTCCGAAAATGAGCCGTTAGCATCCAATGACTCAGTGCCGGTACACGCTAGCCCCATTTCTGAGATCCCTGTGCCACTTAGCCTCGTAAACGAGCCACAAGCACCAGAAAACCCTGTTTTTGAGCAGATTAGCCCCGCCTATGAGCACCTTGCTATGCTTAACCTTCTAAACAAGCCGCAAGCACTAGATAACCCCGTTTTTGAGCAGGTTAACCCCGTCTATGAGCACTCCGCATTGTTTAGCCTCGTAAATGAGCCGCAAGCACCATATAACCTTGTGTTGGAACACGTTAGCACCTTCTCTGAGCACTCCGCATCGTTTAGCTCCGTTAATGAGCCACTAACACCATGTGACCCTGTATTTGGGCACGCTAGAGCCATGTAACTTGTTATCTGTTCACGTTTGCTCTGTTTTTGAGCTTGTCGCACTGTTTCGCACCATAAATGTGCCACTAGCGCCATGTAACTCGTCGTCTGAGCCTGCCAGCTCTGTCTTTGAGCTTGTTGCGCCGTTTAGCTCCATAGATGAGTTGCTAGCATTTTGTAAGCCTGTGTCTGAGCCCGCTAGCCCTGTCTCCGAGTTTGTTGCGCCATTTAGCTCTATTGATGAGCCGCTAGCATTGTGTCCGTCTGTTTCTGAGCCCACTAGCCCCTTCTCCGAGCTTACTGCGCCGGGCAGCGGTGTAGATGAGTCACCAGCACCCGATAACCCTGCACCAGAGCATGCTTGCGCCGTTGTCGAACACACTAGCCCCATATCGGTGCATGTCGCGACTGTTAACTTAATCGGTGAGCCGTTAACGCCTCGTAGCACTGTACCCAAGCCGCTAGCGCCCAGTTACACCGATTGTGACCGTTTTAGCTCCATTCTTGAACATGCTAGCCCCATTTCTGTGTGCTTTGTGCCTGTCAGCTCAGTTGACAAGCTGCTAACACCCTGTGGCACAGCATTCAAGCCACTAGCACCTAGTGAACCTGTCCTTGAGCCTGTCTGCTCCTTCTTTGCATGCACGTGCCCCGTATCTGTGCACACCGGGCCTGCTAGCTCCATAGATGAAACATCACCGCTCCATGGCACAGTACCCGAGCTGCTAGTGTCCTGCTGCCTTGTGTTTGAGCTGATTAGACTTTTTTTTTTGCACATTACCCCGTCTCTGTGCACACCTGGCCCGCTAGCTCAGTACCTGAGCCGTTAGCATCCGCTAACTTGGTACCTGAGCCGTTAGTATCCAATAACCTGATATTTAGGCTGGTTGACTTTGGTTTTGAGCACAATAGTTCAGTAGATGAACTGTTAGCGCCGTTAGCGCAGTACCTGAGCAGTTAGCATCTGATAACTTTGTGGATGAGCAAGTTAGCTCAGTGTTTGAGCCGTTAGCGCCTGCTACCTTAGTACCTGAGCCTTTAGCGCCCGCTAGTTCAGCACCTGAGCCTCCAGCATCCCATAACCCTGCTTTGGGGTGGGTTAGCTTGGTACCTGAGTTGCTAACACCTGATAACCCGGTATTTAGGCCAGTTGAGCATGTTGGCTCCGATCTTGAACTAGTTGATTGTGTGTCCGAATCATTGACCTTGTATAGTTCTGTACCTGAGCACACCGTGCTTTCTAGCCTAGTACCTGGTTTCGTTAACCCTGTTTCCGAGCGTCACGCACCTGACAACCTTGAACCTGAGCATGTTGTGCCTCACGGCTCTGTGCCAGAGCAGGTTAGTCCCGTCTGGAGACTCGTTGTGCTCGTTCGCCCTGTCAGTTGGCCTTTAGCTCCCCTCAGCTCACTATCTGAGCCTGTTGATTCCGTCTCCAAACTACTAGCGCCGCCTTGCTCAGTTTCTGAACGTGCAGCACCAGTTAGTTCTAGTTCCTTGCCTTTTGCACCTTTCTATTCTGTTTCTGACTCGGTTGGCTTTGTATCTGAGTCAGGTAACTCTGTTCCCACAACAGTCGCACCTCCTAGCTCCGTGGATGTGTCGTTGGCACCATATAGTTCTGTATCCGAGCGCACTGTTGCTTCGGGTTCCATAGCTGAGCGTGTTAACCCCGAGTCAGAGGTTGTAAACCCCGTGTCCATGCACTTCATACCTTCTAACCCCGTAGATGCACAGTTAGCTTTGAATAGCTTCGACCCCGTGCATGCCGTGCTCATAAGTTCTGTGCCTGTGCTTAGTAACCCCGTAGGTGAACATGTTAGCCTTGTACATGTTAGTCGGCTAGCCAGGGGGCCCTATGCTCTGCTCGGTCCCATACCTGAATCTGCTACGCTACCTAGCCCCATGTCTGTGTCTGAAGCGCTACCATGTTCCGTGTCAGAGTCCGTAGTGCCCCATAGTTTCAGACCTGGTCAAGTCAGCCCATCACACTGGAGCCCGTCACACCGATTCTGGTGCCATGGACATTCGCACCAGCTCCTATGTCCTATGTCACGGACATTTGCACCAAGGAGGTCAATGCCCGTGCCACTGCCAAGGAGGTCAAACCCAGAAACCGTGTGCCCCAGAGTGGTCTCCCCAGAGGCCATGTGTCCCAGACAGGCCGCCAGTTCCAGAGGGGCCTTCCCAGAAGCCGCCAGTTCTAGAGGGGACTTCCCAGAGGCTGCCAGTCTAAGAGGAAACTTCCCAGAGGTCCACCGTCCCAGAGGGGCCTTGGCAGATGTCCGCCGTCCCAGAGGGGCATTGCCAGAGGTCTTTAGCTCCGGCAAGGCATTTCTAGAGGTCCCCCGTTTCACTGGGGCCTTCCCAGAGGCTGTCTGTTCCAGTGCCTGCGCCAAGGTCATCTGTCCCAGTGCGTGTGCCGTAGTCTCTGCCTTCCCGGACCCGTGTCAGGTGGCATCGCCCGGAGAGGAAGCCCCCTGACTGTGCTAAACGCCATGGGGGCGGGACTTGTGGGAGCTCGAGGACGAACTCCTTGGGGGGGTACTGTCAGGATCCGTGCCCTGCCAGCATCTTGCGTTTCGTTTTTGCCCACAATCCTTCGCGGGATTAAAGATGGCCACGGCTGATAACGCCAGCTGATTGCTGTTTTGTTTTGGGACGTTTTTATTGGTTGTTTTTGTTCATTGCTGCTGATCCGAGTGTTGCGGTCGTGTTGTGTTTCCATGCCATACCATGCCATGCCTTGCCTCAATGTACCTCTGCCTCGCCACGACTTGATAATCCCACGCCATGCCAAGCTAAGTTTTGTGTTCGGTGTAGTAGTTTTCCACGTCACATTGTCGGGTTGTTATATTGTTGCTTACTTGTTTTCTTTGGGCTACCATTCCAGGTTTTTGTTGTGTTGTCATGCCGTGTGATCGTGATAGTCTAGCCTCAGTTGTACTCCTTATTTTCGGCTACCACGCCTGGATTGTTTTTGTTCTATTTATGGTTATTATTTGTTATTGTTTTTTTATCTTAAATAAGTTGTGCTGTTGACTGGAACCTGCATACTCGTCTGCCTTGCCACACCCATAACAAAGCTAAACATTGAACAAATAGCAGAAGGCAACAGGAGACGAGGCTGAGACAAGACAAAGCTAAGGTACCAGCAGGGAAAGAGGAGCACATAGAGCCAAGGCAAACCAGGAAGTGAAGCAGAAGCCAGAGAAAGGAAGTGCACAGGAAGAGGGGTATTTATAGGTATTTATAGAGGGGTATTTCTAGCAGCTCCATCTGCTGGGTAGGAGGAAGAAGGCAGGGGGAGCTAAATAAGATGGATACATGCTATCCTTTTTTCCTCTAATGTGTTTGACCCTAGCAAGAGTGATCATATCCAGGGTTGAGTGAAACACACATTCTAATTGGTCATTTACACTCTCAAGATGATTGGGCTCCATAGGTATATTAAATTTCAAGTCTGGTAGGTATTTAATAAACGCAGCTGGAGTAGCAGATGAAATAGTGTACTTGGTGTGATAATGAGGCAGAAGGATTTTATTTATTAGAGATAGCTCAAATACTAAAATATAGTGATCTGAAATCAAATCACTTTGCGGGAAAACATCGTTTATCTATATTAATACCAAATGTTAATATTAGATCTAAAGTATGATTACAGCGGTGGGTTGGTCCCATCACATTCTGAGTGATACTCATGGATTCTAAGATGGACTTGAAAGCAATTTTAAGTGGATCCTGCTCATTGTCAAAGTGAATATTAAAATCACCTACAATTAAAGCCTTATCTGTTGAAAGTACTAAGCAGGAAAGAAAGTTAGCAAATTTCTGAAGAAATTCTGAATAAGGACCTGGAGGGCAGTAAATAGTGATAAGCTGAAAAGAGTGTGGTTTTGATTTCCATAACGATGGATCAGTCACATTAAGAATCAGCATTTCAAATGAATTAGCCTTGTAATGGGATTTAGTTGTAACACCTAGCTCTTTGTCAAAAATTGTGGCTATGCCTCCCCCCTGACCATCAGAACGAGGGCGATAAACATGACTTTATCCAGGAGGTGAGGCTTCATTTAAGGCTAAGTATTCATTTGGTCTAATCCAAGTTTCAATAAGACAGAGAACGTGTAAGCATTTATCAGTGATCATTTAATTTACAATCACTGATATTTATCTGCATTTATCAGTGATCTATTGTTAAGTAATCCTAGCTTTAGTTTAAGGTTGTTATTTCTATGGGAGGTATCTGTGTTTATACTAATGAGATTATTAAAATCGACTTTTTGGGTGCTTTTAGGACAGATGCTGGTAATAGACACAGTTTCAATAATGTGAGTGACGATGCATGGCTACCAGCAGACAGTTGGTTAAGCCTGACTGTCTGCTGCCTGACCCCTGCTCTGGATAGTCAGCCCCTAACCAATCTGGCCATAAGAGATGTTGCAGGAGATGAGAGCAGCACCCTCCCGAGTGTGATGGACACTGTCCCATTCTAAAAGGCCAGGCTTACCCTCAAAGGTAACTTACTCTCCAATTGTCTATAAAGCCCACGTTGTTTTCAGAGCACCACTTGGACCATAATCTGGCCCTACAGCTTGGTCACCTCGCCACATTGGGATGGGGCCAGAGCACACTACTGCATTGGACATTACCTTCCACACTCTAACTACCTCTACAAAATTAGCCTTAGTTACCTCTGACTGGCGAAGGAGTATATCATTAGCCCCTACATGAACAACTATCCTAGAGAATCTACAGCTCTTGAGGTCACTAAGACTCGTTACAATGTCTGGCACTCTGGGTCCTGAGAAACATGTAACTCTAGCTGCTGGTGTCCCTAAATGGGTAGGTAGTTTCATGTGTCGTAAAATAGTGTCACCTATGACCAGAGCTCTTTCAACAGGCTGCTCAGTGGGTGCATCACTGAGGAGGGTAAACCTGTTGGACACGTGAATAGGTTAAGAGTGGTGCTCAGGTGGGTTAGCCTTATGACTATGTCGCCGAATCCTCACTCACTTGCCCTGCTGCGAGGGCGCTGCCGGAGCAGGGGCACTAACTACACCTGTGGCATCCAGATCTGCAAAGCTAGAAGCTGAGCTAGCCTTCTCTAATATCTGGATGCACACCTCTAAAACTACAATCTTCTCCGTCAGACTAGCTACAAGCCTACACCTATCATAAATAAAATTTTAACTAATGATGGAGGAAGAATAGCTGAACATGCCACACTCGGCACAGGGTTAATACAGTTCATTAAATAATAAATTAAATGTAATTTGCTTTGAGTGGTGTTGTGCGGTGCCGATCGAAGATATGCTTTAGTCGATGGTAAGCTGCAGCCGATGGTCCAAAGCAATTCTTGATTAAAGCATCGATGGAAAGTTAATACAAAACGTCACAAAAAACCAAGTCTAAGAAAAAAGAAGGTGGGAAAAGGCTGTAAAACTTATTAAAACACACTACAGTAAAATATGAAGCTGAAAAGATGCAACTCTGGTAATTAGCTAATGGCTGATTACTGCAATAACACACACCGGTATACCGGTATAAATCGGTCTGTCTGACCGTGGCACGGGGATCGGGACTGACGATCACGAAAATCGGTCTGTCTGACCGTGGCGCGGGGATCAGGACTGACGATCGCGGCGCGGGAATCGGTCTGTCTGACTGTGGAGCGGGGATCGCGAAGTGTGGTTGTTTAGTTTCACTGCTTGGCGGCGCTGAGTTCCCAAGTACGGGGTCAACGAGCGCGGCGAGCTCAGGAACGTAGCGTAGTTGCTCAGGTTCACTGGTTGGCAGCATTGAGTGCCCAGGTACGGGGTCAACGAGCGCGGCGAGCTCAGGAATGGAGCGTAGTTGCTCAGGTTCACTGCTTGGCGGCGCTGAGTGCCCAGGTACGGGGTCAACGGGCACGGCGAGTTCAGGAACGGAGTGTAGTTGCTCAGGTTTACTGCTTGGCGGCGCTGAGTGCCCAGGTACGGGGCCAACGAGCGCGGCGAGTTCAGTAACGGAGCGTAGTTGCTCAGGATCACTGCTTGGCGGCACTGAGTGCCCAGGTACAGGGTCAACGAGCGCGGAAAATTCAGGAACAGAGCGTAGTTGCTCAGGTTCACTGCTTGGCGGCGCTGAGTGCCCAGGTACGGGGTCGATGGGCGCGGTGAGCTCAGGAACGGAGAGTAGTTGCTCAGGTTCAAGGCTTGGCGGCACTGAGTGCCCAGGTATGGGGTCAAAGGGCGCAGCAAGCTCTGGAACGGAGCGTAGTTGCTCAGGTTCACAGCTTGGCGGTGGTAGGTGCCCAGGTACGGGGTCAATGGGTGTGGCGAGCTTTGGAACGGAGCGTAGTTGCTCAATAGCCGCAGACAGACTCGAGATACGTTCAAGTAAACGGGAAAGACTCGAGGGGGGCGGTACCTCTGTGGCCTTAATGGCCCTCCCCCCAGGCCTGAGAAGCTGAAACTCGACCTCAATGGCCAGGTCATACAATTCCTCGTTCAGACCAAGCATGAAGAGGTCCATCAAGGCCCGGTCATTAAACCCTGAAGTGCTGGCAAGGGTGTTGAACTTTCCCACAAACTCCAGCACCTGCCTGGGATCTTGTCTAATTTTGAAGATCCCAGGGGGATCAGGAGAGTTGGCCTGTGGCCAAGGGGCCATCTCACTGGAGTGGAGGGAAGCTAAGGGGGGGTAAAACCCCAATTCCCGGTCCAAAGCAGTAGGCGGTAGCAGTTTGGGTCGAGCAGAGTGCCGACCACGTCTGCGGGAGGGGCTGGGCGTCTCTATCAGTTCGGGTGATCAAAAGTGGGCCACCTCCGTATTAAGATAGCTAGCCGGATCCCCAAAGGCTAGCCGGGAACCGGGAAGGGAAATACGTCAACTGCGGAGACTGGGGACCTCCATACTGGAGGTCCAGGAGCTAACGGTGGGTCCTGGTGCTGGCTCTACCCTTCTGTTACGGTTCGCCATATTAAAAAGTCAAGTCAAGTCAAGTCAGATTTATTTATTTTATATAGCCAGCGCTTTTTACAATGGAGCATTGTCTCAAAGCAACTTTACAAGTTTAGATTATCTCCTATAACTACGTCCAATCTCAAATTAAGCAAGCCTAGGGCGACAGTGGCAAGGAAAAAACTCCCTAGTTCTAGGAAGAAACCTTGGGAGGACCAAGACTCAAAAAGGGACCCAACTCCTTGGGCGGCATAGATGATAACATCTAAGAGCGAACTAAAGTCATGGAGTCAAACTTTGAAAAGAATGTGAAGTATGCACATCGACATTAGTGGCCCAGGTATGATGATAAATCTAAGAGAGCGAAACTACAGTCATGGAGTCAAAGTTCGAATAAAATGTGAAGTATTCACATCGACATTAAGGTGGCCTGGGTATGATGATAAAATCAAAGAGCGAAACTAAAGTCCATGGAGTCCATGGTCACAAAAAAGCATAAAATGTGAATTATGCACAGTGGAGCTCCATCAGATGTACATCATGTGTGGGGCCGGAACCTGCCGGAACACAGCTCGGAGAGAAAACAAGAAAATGTAATTAGTTATTGATTAAGAGCACAGTGTTTATTAACAATCACTGATGCCAATGTCAATCACTGATGCCAAGTGTAAGCATCATGAGACCCCCCGGCAGCATTAGCTATAGCAGCATAGCTAGAAAGCTAGAAAGAGGAGAACTGGTAGGAAAACAACAGCCAAGAGGGATCACATGAGACATTGGCAACCCCACGAGCGGCAGAAGACAGCAACCCCAACGTCCTCTGATCACCATAAGACTCTTTGACTATGAAAAAACCCCCAGCTCTGCCCTTATTCTAAGGCAAGGATGCATGAGTCAAGATCACGAGGACCGAAGCCTAGTTCAGCCGCCCCGCCCACTCGACCTCCCGGCTAGCGGACAGGCAGGCAGGCCAGACATGACTCCAGACTCCGGCCCCAGCAACCCAAACCATGCAACCTGGTCTAAATCTAGTCAAAAGCCTGCGTAAATAAGTATGTCTTTAGCCTAGACTTAAAACTTTGGAGGGTGGTCTGAATCTCGAACGAAAGTGGGAAGTTTTATTCCATAGTTGGGGGGCCATGTATGAGAAAGCCTTGTCCCCCTGCTGTGACGTTTTTAATTCTAGGACTAAAAGAAGTCCTGCACCCCTGCGAAAGAAGTAGACGAGTTGGATTGGTAAAACTCTAAGAGGTCACTCAGATAATGTGGGCCAGGCCATGTAGAGCTTTATAAGTTAGAAGAAGTTATTTTGTAATCAATGCGGAATTTGACTGGTAACCAGTGCAGTGATGATAGAACAGGAGTGATATGATCAAATTTTTCTAGTTTCGAGTTAGCACTCGGGCAGCTGCATTTCTGAACTAACTGAAGTTTATTTTATAGATTTACTAGAGCATCCAGTAAGTAAGGCATTACAGTAATCCCAACCTTTGAGGTTATAAACGCATAACACAAGTTTTTTCTGCATCATTAAAAGAGAGGATATTTCTAAGTTTAGCGATATTACGTTAATTGAAAAAAGCAATTCGAGTGATGCTGCTAATGTGCGCATCAAAGAAAGAGATCTGAATCAAATGTGACCCCTAAGTTTTTTACAGACGGACTGGGCAATACTGGACAGCCATCTAGATTTAGGATAGATGTAGCTAACCTGTCTCTCACAGCCTTGGGTTCCCACTAATACTAGGCTTGGGTCCCTCGTGGATCTTGACTCAATGCAAACCTTGCCTTAGAATAAGGGGCAGAGCTGGGGGTTCATAGTCATAAAAGAGTCTTTATGGTGATCAAGAGACGTTGGGTTGCTGTCCTTCTTCTGCCGCTCGTGGGGTTGCCAATGTCTCGCCAGGCTTTCGCTCTTCCCTCTTTCTTTTCCTCCCTTCTCTGTCTTCTTCTTTCTTTCCTTGTCTTTTCTCCCTTCTTTCCGTTTCCTTCCTTTTTCTTTTTTCTGTGTCTCCCTCTTTTTTCCTTTCGTTTTTTTTCTTCTTTCCTTCTCTTTCTTTCACTCTTTGCTCCCTTTCCCGTTTCCCCCCTTAGGGTGCCTTCCTTCTTTCACGTTCGCCCTATATTTTTGTCCTCTTTGTTTTTGTTTCTCGGGGCGCTCGACCGGGTGCCCCTTCGCTCCCTCCGCTATTTCCCCTGTGGGTTGTTCGTGGTCCTTCCTCTTACGGGGCGTCCGGTGGTTCCGTAGGATTCTTGTAGGGGCTCGCTTCTTTTTCTGTTTCCGTCTTAATATCCTCCCCCCGCTATCGTTCCCCTGCGGTTCACCCCCCCACTCTCCCTTTAACCTCTCTTCCAGGTGCCCTTTTTCCTTTCAAGAGGTTTTTTACGATGCGCTGTTGGAATCCCCTTCTTTCTTCTTCTCCAGGGCCGGCTTATGGGCGCTGGCTTCCCTTTCTCCGTGTCTCGCGTGGTGTCTGTCTTGCCGCGTTCGGATCTCTGTCTTTGCCCGCTTTTTTGTCGCCTCTCTTTCCTTTCTTGACTTTCCCTCCCTCTTGGCTGTGTTTCCCTTCCAGTTCTCCTCTTTCTAGCTTTCTAGCTATGTATCCTGCTATAGCTAATGCTTAGTCCCCGGGTTCTCATGCTACACTTGGCAATCAGTTGATTGACCATGGCATCAGTGATTGTTGAATAGGCACTGTGCTCTTAATCAATTAACTAATTACATTTTCTGTTTTTTCTTCTCCGAGCTGTGTTCCGGCAGTTCCGGCCCCACACATGATGTACAATCTGATGGAGCTCCCACTGTGCATAATTCACATTTTATTCGACCATGACTCCATGACTTTAGTTTCGCTCTTAAGATTTATCATCATACCCGAGCCACTTAATGTCGATGTGCATACTTCACATTCTATTCGAACTTTGAGGTCTCCAACATTGACTTGAGTTGCGCTCTAATTTATCATCAGACCCCCGGCCACTTAATGTCGATGTGCATACTTCACATTCTTTGCGAACTTTGACTCCATGACTTTAGTTCGCTCTTAGATTTATCATCTACAGTAGCCGCCCAAGGAGGTTGGGTCCCCATTTTGAGTCTTGGTCCTCCCAGGTTTCTTCCTAGAACTAGGGAGTTTTTTCCTTGCCACTGTCGCGCCTAGGCTCGCTCAATTTGGGATTGGACGTAGTTATCTTAGGAGATAATCTAAACTTTGTAAAGTTTGCTTTGAGACAATGCTCCATTGTAAAAAGCGCTATATTAGTTGACTAAAATAAATCTGACTTGACTTGACTTGACTAATAGCACCTCAGTTTTATCTGAGTTAAGTAAGAGAAAAACTTAATAACATCCAATCTTTTATTTCCTTTACAACACAGTCCTCGATTTTGTTGATTGTAAGGCTGTCATTAGTTTTGGCTGATATGTACAGCTGTGTATCATCTGCATAGCAGGGAAATTAATGCCATGTTTACGAATAACTGAGCCTAGTGGCAGCATGTACAGAGAGAATAAAAGCGGGCAAGCACTGACCCCTGAGGCATGCCATACTTCACTTTTGAGAGCTTAGATCTTAGATTATTTATATGAACAAACTGGTAACGGTCCAGTTTTAAGTAGGATTTAAACCAAGAAAGTGCTGATCCCTTAATACCTACAGTATGTTCTAGTCTGTTTTTAGTAAAACATCATGAATCTATAGTGTCAAATGCTGCACTTAAATCTAACAGAACAAGAAAAGAAACACATCCCTTATCTGAGGACATTAACAAGTCATTTAGTACCCTAAGTAATGCTGTTTCAGTACTATGATGGGGCCTGAAGCCAGACTGAAAATGTTTCATAAATTTCATTCCTTTGGAGGTGACTACAGAGGCTGCTGATAGACGGCTTTTTCTAAGATTTTGGACAGAAAACGGTAGATTTGAAATTGGTCTATAATTGGATATCACACAAGGGTCAAGATTGGCTTTTTTAATCAGTGGTTTGATAACGGCAGACTTAAAGGATTCGGGCACATAACCTAAGGTAAGGGATGAAATTTAAAAATAACTAACACTGGCTCTATATTTTAACACTACGTAATACTTGTTTGAGTAGACGTGTAGGAATTGGATCTAACAAACATGTTGATGACTTAGACGAGCTGATCAGTGCGGATTGTTCAGTATAGTAATTGGGGTAAAAGATTCTAATCTTGATTTACGGCTAATTGAACAGATGTCTTCACTAGTGCTGCATCTGGAAGGTGGCTGAATAGTTTGGTGATGTGATGAGCATTGAGTTTTATGCTTAATGTTTTCTATCTTATCATTAAAGAAAGCCATGAAATCATTACTGTTAAAATTACACAGAATGGGATAATCACTTTCTGTGGGGTTTTTTGTTTATTTGGAGACTGTATTAAAGAGAAATTTTAGATTATTCTTATTTTTCTCTATGATTGAGGAGAAGTATGCAGCTTTAGCTTTAGTGAGGGCATGTTTATGCTCTGCCATGCTGTCCCTCCAAGCAATCTTAAACACCTCCAATTTACTATGTCTCCACTTGCGCTCTAGATGCCATGTTCTTTGCTTTAAGGTACAGGTGTGGTCATTATACCATGGTGCTAGCCTTTTTTCTCCTAATGTGTTTGACCCTAGCAGGAGCAATCGTGTCCAGGGTTGAGCGAAGCACACATTCTAACTGGTCATTTACACACTCAAGGTGATTGATCTCCGTTGGTATATTAAATTTCAAGTCTGGTAGGTTTTTAATAAACGCAGCTGGAGTAGCAGATGTGATAGTGTGCTTGGTGTGATAACAAGGCAGAAGGATATTATTTATTAGAGATAGCTCAAATACTAAAAGATAGTGATCTGAAATCGAATCACTTTGCGGGAAAACATCAAGGTTATCTATATTGATACCAAATGTTAATATTAGATCTAAAGTATGATTACAGCGGTGGGTTGGTCCCATCACATTCTGAGTGATACCCATGGATTCTAAGATGGACTCGAAAGCAATTTTAAGTGGATCCTGCTCATTGTCAAAGTGAATATTGAAATCACCTACAATTAAAGCCTTATCTGTTGACAGTAGTAAGCAGGAAAGAAAGTTAGCAAATTCCTGAAGAAATTCTGAATAGGGACCAAACAAAAACAAGGGCGAACCGTGAAAATGAAAGAATAAGGGTTTTTCAGGACCCAATTGCAGTTAGCTCCAGATGGAATAGTGAACCAAAATATGATTATAAAAATAAAGCGTGGTTCAAAACCAAAAGAAAGAAAGAAATAAAACAATGAATAACCTCAGTGGCTGGGGATCGAACCCCGGGCTGCAGAGTGAGAGCTCAATGCAATAACCCACACAACCACTGAAGGAGATACCAACAAAACCATAATGTGAGCTTCTATGCCTGTAGGGAAGATAGACTGGCCCCCACAGTCACATACGCACACACATAGAAACTCACACTCGCGCCAAGGGGAAGCGAAGGGAGGGGGGCTGACGTCACCCAGCGTGAGCGAGCCCAAACTAGGGGAGCGCACTGCTCGGCGCGTGCACAATACATGCCGCGCTTACCCGGCGGCGCGCACAGGCGTGGAACAGCGCGCAGCGTCCGATGACAAGGAAAAAACAAAACGGAAGCGATCGCTTACCGGTGATCGCTAAAAAACGCAAAAGCCCGAAACGCTTCCTACTCGTCGCGGTGGCCAGTGGGAAAAAGGATATCCTACACTATCAAGACTAAGTCCTGGCAGGAATTACCTCCAATCTCCCGATTGTACGACGGCTGAGCTTCTACAAAAGCCCAGTCACCCACTTGTACAAAATGCTGGCCACGTGAACGGGTAGAGAAGCGTATGCAGGTAGAGAACCTGCGTTAAGGGAAAAAGAGAACGGGAACCTTATAGGTCTCCCTAGTCAACCGGAGGAAAAACCACGAGGCACAACCACAGCGATGAGAACGCACGATCAGCGTAGTCATAAGTGCGAGGGTAAAGTGCTGTCAGCAGGAAAATGAACTTCTTAAATAATGCTGCTGACAGCTGATAGCAATCGTGCCGCAATCAATGGGCGTGTGCACGATATCGGTCACTGTGTGGATCCCGATCAAACAGCCAAGTCGGCACTACCATCAGTGTCCGCCTGGGGGACATCCACACAGTGCTGGGGGTCGTAACAGTTTTAGGTCATATTTAAGCAGAAGTTAGAAAATTCTAAAGGGTTCACAAATTTTCAAGCACCACTGTAGCTCTACTTGTAACGGCATTGTTTGTTTTTGGAGAATGCATGGCTGTGTGTTTGATTTTCTGCATACTAAAAGTATGAATACACTGGGCAAATCTGTTAGTTAGAAGGGGTATCTGCGTATGAATAGACATAGACAGTGTTTTAGACCGTCACACCTCACCTGCACACCTGCGTGCCACGCCCACCTTCGTGAACCTTCTCTCACATTCCATCACCACCTCTCCCTTTCTCTCTCCTCTTCCGTTCATCACATGCACCTGCCTCTCCTTTCCAGTGCTTTGCTCCTCGCTATATATACCGTTTCCTTCCACACTTTTACCGCTGAGTCTCGTGGCTTCTACCATGACTCTAGCTCCCACCCTATTGTCTCTTCTACCGTGTCTCGCCGTTAATCTTTCTCATCAACCTATCCTATCATTATCCTAGTCTCGTCCTTACCATGTCGATCATCCTATCCAAGCTATTATCTATCTAGTCCTATCCTCTCTCTTTGTTCATTCACGTCCTAGTCCTGCATCTAAACCTCCGATTATTGCTTGCCTACCGTGCCTCGTCTCTCCGTTCGTTCGCCCGTGCCTCTCCTCCTGTCGTTCACGGATCTCCTTGTCACTTAGTCTGTTAAGTTCGTTTGTAAGTTCCATTCTCCGTTTCGTTTTTGTCAATAAACACCGTCTGTGTCACGATTCACTCCTGCGTGTGTCTCCTCCTCCTACAGCCGGCGTTACGTAGACATAGACAGTGTTTTAGACATGCATTTCTAAGAATGGTATTTCAATGATTTTCTTTTCTATTCTATGGTATAATTACCCTGATATTATAGTGGTATTTTGGATAACAGTCACAGTTCTGGTCATGACATAACTGCGGTCATAAACTTGGATTTCCTAGGCTAAAAGTTTTTTGTCTTAGAAATCCCTTTGTTTTGCAGTTTGTGGTGACAATGTTCTGGACCCTGTACCTTTATGACAGAGATCTGGTGTACCCAAGACTCCTTGACAGTGTTATACCTCAGTGGCTGAACCATGGAATGGTGAGTACGTCATTACTGCTTAACAAAGCCTGTGCATTTGGATTCCCATCTTGTGTCCAGTGCTGCTGGGGCAGACTCTGATCAGACTGTAATCCTCATTAGAATAAAGAGGTTACAGAAGATGAACCTAATAGTTGTGCTCTCTACTGCTTATTTACATTTGGATTTTTATAGCTTATACAACTAAAACTACATTTGGTAAACTGAAATAATATACTAAAATTTAATTATTAACTAAAATTAAACAGTATCTTGATAGAAAAAAACAAAAGTGAAATCAGTGATTTCCATTGTGGTTTAAAAAGAAACTATACTCAATAATATAATGAATCAGTTGTAACTTGAATCTAGTTGAATTATGTTCTGTTTGTAGACCATTTAGTGACAAAAATGTTTTATTGTTTTAGTGATATGATACAATATGCTGTGTGTATTCTTGCTTTCAGCTATAAAAATCAGACACACAAATTAAAGATGCAGAATTTCCAGGTCTTGACATAGTCTAAGCATCCTGTTTTACCCACTGTTATACTGGTCAGATTCGCAGGCGTGGGTCTCTAGCCTAGCCCACAATTCACAGGGTGCAGGCAGAGGTACACCCCGGATAGGGTGCCAGTCCAGTACACATGGCATTCAGTGCACATGGCATTGCAAGCTCCACTCAAGATTTGAACCCAGGCTCACTGGAACTGCTGTTTCCAGCAGCTGGTTCATACCACAAAGCCACCTCAGTTAGTACTGACATGTAAGTATTCAACCAGAGACTTAAAATTGAGTTCCTGCAAATTTCTCCCAGAAATGGGAGCAACATTAAGATATACATTTTAGGTACCAATTTAGGAGAGGCAACCTCACACAGCAAGTGAAACATGGGAACAGCGCCAATAAACTGTAGCTGAATCTTAATGAAAGATTGGATTAAAACATTTTTGGTGGATTATAGCCATGATCTAGAATAGACGATTTTACCCTGGATTTGATTTTTCCAATGCTAAATTCAACATTCACTTGTAGGAATCCAACTATGTCCACACTAAATGGACATATAAAATGTGTTTTATATAAACTTTGTGCACTCTTCGTAAAAAATATTTTGTTGAATATTTAAATGAAACAAACATATTATTTGCATGGATCACAGTGAAATATGACCTGGCCTTGTTGAGCAGTGCACTGGATATAGGAGAAACAAATGCAATACATCTCAACCATCAATTATTCATGGGCTTTTTTCAGACTTTCAGGAACCTACCCACTCTTCTCTTTGAATTGATTGAGCTAAGGGTGTGTTTGTTTGCTTGTTTATTTAACGTCTCATCAGCATCAGCTAATTTAGAGCGAACAATTAACATGTCACGGATTGCCCCAGACTTCTGCTTGTTACACCCCTCCACACCACTAGGGGTGATCCGGACTGCGTCGCTTGCGGCTCTCCGCCAGACCGCAAAGCACACGAAGAAGCTGCTAGAGACCTAGAGCTACTGAACTGCAGCTGTTTGGGACACCTTACAAGCTTGGCTCTAGCTCATGGACTTTTCAGGGTATTATATGTACATTTAAGCTTTTGCATGGTGCTTGCTTGACTGGGTAACGAAACCCCCATGCATCAGGGATTATTTGTGTTTGTGGTAACTACCACTTTTGATTTTCTCATGTTAGTGGCTAATACTGCTTTGGATTACTTTAGTTTGCTCCTGCTTGCCCGGACTCTTCACCTTGCAGCTATGGCCACTTTTGTTGCTATGCTAGTTGGCTTCAGATCGCCCCGGACACCTCGTGTTATGGTAAAGCCCTCTTGTATTGCCTTTGTTTAGGTTGTCTAGGTTCTCTCCGTGCCTTGTTCCGCATTTCATTTATTTACCCTAGTTTCTGTTCATGTTTGTGTTTGAGTTGTGACTCCTTACATTTAATAAATACCCGTTTGTTGATTTGGGAAAGCTGCACATGTCACCTTATGTGCCCTACACACCTCGTTCATGACATAACCTAATCCATGTCTTTGAAATGTGGGAGAAAACTGGAGTATCTGGAGTAAATCCACAGGACACAGGGAGGAAATACAAACTTCAAACAGGTGAAGTCCTTGGTCGCGTTTGAACCGGGATCACTGTGTGAGGCAGCCATGTGCTAACCATGTGCACCACTATGCTGGACCAGCTAGAAATTGTGATTTAGTTTGAGTAGTAATGGGAGGGAGTGATTATGGAAAATAATTAGAAGGCTCATTGACTAGAAGCACCTAAATGTAATTGTCACGGTTCGCCATCCTAAAATAAAGGCAAACCATGAAAAATAGAAATAAAACTGTTTTATGGACCCAATTGCAGTTAGCTCCAGATGGAAGAGGTGAACCAAAAATATAAACAAATTTTAAATAAAAGGAAAGAAAAGAAAACAGAAAAGCAGTTGCACCTGAACGCACTCACAGCTGTGTTTCTAACCCTTGATGTGTGTGTTCGGGGGGAGTGCATTACCAGCAAGCCTACCAGCAACCATACGTGGCTGACCTGCTTTGGCGAGATCGGTCTACCACTAAGCGTAACCGGGCCAGACAGTGATAATTACCACTTACAGAAACACCATAGCGTTAAGGCAGCAAGGTGGGTGAATGCAGCGACAACCTGCCAGGACTCAGGGAGGCTCTTATATATGTGTGAGCCAGGAGGTGTTGCTAATAAGGCAATCAATGTCTCTAAAGATAGTTGCCTGCATACCATAGAATGCCGTGTGAGTGTCAGGGCATTAAGTGAGCCGATGCTGCCCTCAAGTGTCCCAAGACAGAAGCCCAGTGTGACTCCTAACAGTACTCCTCCCCCAAAGGAGTCTCTAAGTGCGTCTAGTACCTCGCCTAGCTTGGCGAACACACTCAGGATTAAGTGTATGGCAACCGAGGAGGTGCCTGTAGGCAGGATGCATCTTCAGATAGGGGACAAATGGAAGGGTGGGTCAACAGGCGCAAAGCTAGGCTTGGGCTCAGGACTAGCTACGAGTGGTGCAGGGGTGGAGCTCGGCGCAGGTGGCTCAGGGGCAGAGCTTAGTGCTAGTGGCTCAGGACTGGACCTCGGTGCTGGTGGTTCAGGGGCAGAGTGCTACGCTGGTGACTCAGGTAAGGAACTAAGTGCTGGCGACTCAGGGGCTGAGCTCAGAGATGGGGCAAAACCTGACTGAGCCTATGAAAAAGGTCGGGTGCCAATGACCCTGGCACGGAGGTCAATGGAAATGCAGGGGTCAAAAGTGATGCAGGGGTCAAAAATGGCTCAGGTACTGAGCAAAGAGGCGCATGCTCAGGTGTGGATTCAGGCGGTGCCAATGGCTTGGGTACAGAGTTAGCTTGCTCAGGTATGGGGCTAAGAGGCACGGCGTGCTCAGGTATGGAGCTAGATGGTGCTAACAGCTCAGGTACGGAGTTAACGTGCTCAGGTACAGAGCTAGTTTGCTCAGGTATGGGGCTAAGAGACATGGTGGGCTCAAGTACAGAGATAGGCAGTGTTAACTTCTCAGGCATGGAGCTAAGTGACGCTAATGGTTCAGGTACGGAACCAAGAGATGCAGTGTGCTCAGGAGTAGCACAACCTGACCTAGGTGGAGGTGACAAGCTGCAGGTAGACCAGGTTCTTCTCTTGGCCCGCTGTATACGGCGAGCATCTACATGGATGGCCAAATCATACAGATCAGCCAGAGAAGAAGGATCCAGAAAAAAGAACAGCTCCTCCTGAACCTCCTCGTGAAGGCCATATTCCAAAATATCCCGCAATGCCTGGTCACCAAAACCCGACTCCACTGCCAGCTCATGGAATTCTGCCACGTATGCGGTGACTGGCCTAGAGCCCTGGGTAAGGTACAATGTTCACAGAGTTCGTAGCTAGGTGGCGCTAATGGCTCAGGTATGGAGCTAAGGGGCACGACATACTCAGATACGGACCTAGGCGGCAGTACCTGGAGGTTGAGGAGCTAACGATGGGTCCTTGTTTTGGTTGCTGCAATCCGTTATGGTTCGCCATCCTAAAATAAAGGCGAACCATGAAAAAGATAAAATAAAATGGTTTTATGTACCCAATTGCAGTTAGCTCCAGATGGAAAAGTTGAACAAAACATATAAATAACTAATTAATAAAAGGAACAAAAAGAAAACATAAAAGCAGTTGAAATGTGTTACCAGCAAGGCATGGGGCCATCACTGAGGCACATATCATCAAAAGGGGCTATACACCTGAAGACAGACACAACCGCCATGAAAAGCGGTCTTAAAAACAAGAAGCTTAATAATTAGACGGCGCGAAACACACTAGGGGGAAAAGCTGAAAGGGAATAAAGAAAGGAAACCAAGCACGAGTGAGAAAATGGCCAACAGCACTTGTAGGTCGAAGGAGGGGGTGTGATGGCTAGCGCTAAGGGCTCCAAGTATGCCTGGGGAACGCTCGCACATTCCTTCACCGGCGTGTGTCGAGGAAGGAAAATAAAGCGTTAATGGCGCTGGTAAATGGGGAAACAAGCACGAAAACAAATGCCTAATGGCATGGAAAAACGAAACGGCGTGGCGTGTTTGCTTGCTCTAGAGAGATGTATTCAGAATGCCGCTTGCCGAGATGTGCAGGTGCAAAGCGGCGTGCTGCGAGAGAGAGTGAGAGGAATGTGAACATGGAAGCGATTGCACAATTAAACGATCCCTTGAAATGAGAAAAAGGGAGCAATGCTAAAGGTAATATTTCTGTTCCTCCTCTAGCGTTTACTCCATATCTTACCTCGGGCCTTCGAACCCTACGTGGCTGACCTCCTTTGGCGAGATCGGTCTACCACTAAGCCTAATCGGGCCAGACAATGACAATTACCACCTGCAAAAACACTGTAGCGATAAGACAGCAAGGTCGGAGAATGCAGCGACAGACTTATATACATGAACCAGCAGGTATTGCTAATAAGGCAATCAATGCCTCTAAAGACCGGTGCCTGCATACCGCAGAACATCAGGGCATTAAGTGAGCCGATGCTGTTCTCAAGCATCCCAAGACGGAAGGCCAGCATGACTCCTAACAGTAAGATTTGATGACGATGGTGTTATTGTGGTAGACATGACAGTCATGACACTAATGGAGGTATACAGTCAACAGAATAGGGTATACAGCCCAGAACTCAGAAATCAATAATCCCTATAATTATTGTCTGTGTGCTGTAGGTTTCATTCACAATCCTGACAGACTGTGGTCTGCCGATCAGGAAATCTAACACCCAGTTACACAATGTGGGTGTCACTGCAAGTATGTGGAGATTTTTAGTTAATAAGTGGAATGATAGTGTTGAATGCAAAGCTGTAATCAATGAACAGCATCCTCACCTTGCTGACTTTGCACTCTAGATGTTTTTGAGCTGTGTGTATGGCAGTGCAGAAATTTAGAGGTCACAGATTCACAGCAGGAGTCCATCATTTGCCAGACAGGGAGTGCATGTGCCTCGTCCACCTCTATGGATATAGGAGAACTACCCTTGTCCAGCAGGTTGTACATGGAATAACACTAGATTGTCAAAAACGACATATTTAGCTTAATTTCAACTAAAATCCAGTGTATGCGTGATTTCTTCCAACACAGTTCATGTGTGATTTCAACACAAACATAACGTATGCGTCCGTATGCGTGCATACTGTATATGGACATTCCTTCTGCATAAGCACCGTTTACACGCATACCTTTCTGAAGTATACACTGTTTATAGTCAGATTTATACATCTGCATAGGCAGGATCACAAGCACACACAATAGTCTGTCTATCTATCTATCCATCTATCTATCTACCTACAGGTACAGTGGTGCTTGAATGTTTATGAACACTTTACAATTTTCCATATTTCTGCATAAATATGACCTAAAACATCATCAGATTTTCACACAAGTCCTAAAAGTAGATAAAGAGAACCCAGCTAAACAAATGAGACAAATTTATTTTACTTGGTCATTTATTTATTGATGAAAATAATCCAATAATACATATTAGTGAGTGGTAAAAGTATGTGAATCTCTAGGATTAGCAGTTAATTTAAAGGTGAAATTAGAGTCAGGTGTTTTCAATCAATGGAATGACAGTCAGGTATGAGAGGGAACCTTCTTTTATTTAATGAATAGGGATCTATCAAAGTGTGCTCTTCACAACACGTTTGTGGAAGTGTATCATGGCATGAACCAAGGAGATTTCTGAGGTCCTCAGAAAGAGTTGTTGATGCTAATCAGGCTGGAAAAGATTACAAAGCAATCTCTAAAGAGACAGACTGTGTACAAATGGAGGAAATTCAAGACCATTGTTACCCTCCCCAGGAGTGGTTGACAAAGATCACTCCAAGAACAAGGCATGTAATAGTTGGCAAGGTCACAAAGCACCCCAGGGTAACTTCTAAGCAACTGAAGGCCTCTCTCATATTGGCTGATGTTTGAGTCCACCATCAGAAGAACACTGAACAACAATGGTGTGTATAGCAGGGTTGCAAGGAGAAAGCCACTGCTCTCCGAAAAGAACATTGCTGCTCATTTGCAGTTTGCTAAAGATCACATGGACAAGCCAGAATGCTATTAGAAGAATGTTTTGTGGATGGATGAGACCAAAATAGAACTTTTTGGTTTAAAAGAAAAGCGTTATGGTTGGATAAATGAAAACACTGCATTACAGCATTATCCCATCTGTGAAACATGGTGGTGGTAGTATCATGGTTTGGGCCTGTTTTGCTGCATCTGGGCCAGGACGGCTTGCCATCATTGATGGAACAATGAATTCTGAATTATATTAGAGAATTCTAAAGGAAAATGGCAGGACATCTGTCCATGAACTGAATCTCAAGAGAAGGTGGGTCATGCAGCAAAATAATGACACTAAGCACAAAATTCATTCTACCAAAGAATGGTTAAAGAAGAATAAAGGTCATGTTTTGGAATGGCCAAGTCAAAGTCCTGACCTTAATCCAATCGAAATGTTGTGGAAGGACCTAAAGCAAGTAGTTAATGTGAGGAAACCCACCAACATCCCAGAGTTGAAGCTTTTCTGTGTGAATGAGCTAAAATTCCTACAGGCCAGTGTGCAGGACTGATCAACAGTTACAGGAAACATTTAGTTGCAGTTAGTGCTGCACAGGGGAGTCACACCAGATACTGAAAGCAAAGGTTCACATACTTTTGCCACTCACTAATATGCAATATTGGATAATTTTCTTCCATAAATAAATGACCAAGTGTTATATTTTTGTCTCATTTGTTTAACTGGGTTCTCTTTATCTACCTTTAGGACTTGTGTGAAAGTCTGATGATGTTTTAGGTCATATTTATGCAGAAATATAGAAAATTCTAAAGGGTTCACAAACTTTCAATCACCACTTTACCGTAGGTATAAACGGATTGGCGCTGTCTTGGTTTAGATCCTACTTGACCAACCGGTACCAGTTTGTTTATGTAAATAATCTACCCCCAGAAATCTCAAAAGTGAAGTATGGTGTGCCTCAGGGGCTTGGTTCCACAGTATCTGAATGATCTGTTAGAGTCAATTTAGCTCATCTGCTTCATTCCCAATGTGGAGGACTTGTTTTACTCCCTATAATTAATGAAGTCACAGCAGGGAGAAATGCTTTTTCATACATGGCCCCCCCAGCTATGGAAATATTTCGGGATACATGAGCCCCCAGCTATGGAAATATTTCGGGATACAGACAGTCTCCAAATGTTCAATTCTAGGCTAAAAGCATAGTTCTTTATGCAGACTTTTGGTTAGACTAGACTGGGATGTATGGTTCGGGCTCCTGTGGTCAGAGTCTAGGGTCATATCTGGCCTGTCTGCCTTGTCATGCCTTTGCCTTTGGCTCGGAGTGTCTGGTAGGCTGGGCTTTGGTTCTTTTGATCTTGAGTTGTGCATTCTTTCCTTAGACTAAGGACAGAGCCAGGGTTCATAATCAAAGAGTATTGTGGTCTGTCTTCCTGCCTCTGTAGTGCAAGCACTCAGGTTTGTTGATTGCTGGGGAGGTGGGTTGCCAATGTCTCATGGCATATATGAGATGTTGTTGTTGTAGCCTAGTTCCTTGGCACACTACATACACCTCACCTTGGAATTGTTATGAGTCGCCACGAGGGGGCCAAACAACCGAGACTGGAGGATCCCAAGTGCAGGACCGGCAAAAGACCGTTAGAGGGCGGTAAAATGCGCCGTGGAGATAAAGCAACGGAAAGCTCACCCTACGCTAGCCACTAAATTCCCACTTTACCGAGTCTCCCAAGCTCTACGTGGCCCGCCTTCTAATCAAGACGGGTCTACCGGTAAGGCTTATCGGGACGTAGGAACGCGGAGCAAAACAAACCAACACGCCGGCAAAATGCAAGACGCTTAGGACTGCCTTTTATGTGCTAGAGGGCGCAGTTCCCTGCCGCTGCTGGCTGAGCGTGTAGGAACCGTTCTACCGGCCTCGGAGCTAATGCTGGGCCGAAGCCGCCCTCTAGTGTCCCTGGAGCGGCTCCTGATAGTCCCCCCCCCCAGGACCGGCCCATACCCGCGGCGCGATTCCTCCAAAACTCTCGAATGAGCTCCGAATCAAGTATGTGCCTCGTCGGGACCCACAACCTCTCCTCAGGGCCATAGCCCTCCCAGTCTACCCAGTGCTGCCCTGAACCCGGCGTGAGTCAAGCAGCTGGCGCACTGTATAAGCCAGCGAGTCCTGGAAGGCTCGTGGCGGCGGTGGGGTGCCCGGAGCGGGGCCCTGGCAGAGAAAGGGTTTAAGGCAGGAGACGTGGAAGGTGGGATGAACCTTCATCCCCGAAGGCAGATCCAATCGATACGTGACTGGATTGATCCGTCTATCGACTTTGAACGGCCCCACATACCTGGGTGCCAGCTTACTCGACTTCCCCTTAAGGGGAAGGTTGTGAGTGGACAACCAGACCCGTTGCCCGGGTTGGTAGGAGGGGGCCACCCCGCGCTTTTGATCCACGTGGCTTCACATGGTCACGGCGTTCCGTTGCAGCGACGGCCGGGCCTTACGCCAGGCTCGCCGACAACGCTGGACGAGCTGTTTGGCGGACACAACACCCACCTGTACGTCGAAATCAGGGAAGAGGGGCGGTGGGAAGCCAAACTGACACTCGAAGGGAGACATGCCGTGGGCGGGTTCCAGAGGGTGTTGTGGGCAAACTCGGCCCAAGGCAGCTGGTCCGACCAGGAGGCTGGGCTGTCTGCTGACAGACAGCAGAGCATGCGGGCCAGGTCCTGATTGACTGGTTCAGTCTGGTCATTGGACTCCGGGTGGAACCCCAATGACAGACTGGCCTTGGCCCCCACGAGGCGGCAGAACGCCCCCCAGAAACGGCTAGCAAACTGAGGGCCCCGATCCGAAAGCACATCCGTAGGAAAGCCGTGGATCTGAACCACATGGTGGAGGATGAGGGTCGTTGTCTCCCTGGCCGTGGGCAATGTGGGCAGAGCGACAAATTTGCAGGCCTTAGAGAAGCGGTCCACGACCACCAGGATGACGGTCATGCCCCTAGACCGAGGCAGACCCGAAATGAAGTCCAGGGATATGTGGGACCACGGGCGGGAGGGAATGGGAAGGGGATGGAGGAGACCGGCCGGTCGACCTCGTGGAGTCTTATTCCCCGCACAGACTTTGCACGTAGTTACGAATTCCTTGATGTCGGCCTCCATCCCCGGCCACCAAAACCGTCGCCGGAGGAATTCATAAGTCCTGGACGACCCCAGATGAGCCGTAAAAGGGGATGCGTGACTCCACTTGAGAACTTGAGGACGGACCTGAGTGGGAACATAAGTCCGGCTCGGAGGGCCATTGTCCGGGTCAGGATCACCTCAGCCTCAGAGACAATCCTGTCAATAGGCCAGGTAAGGGCAGTGACAACCCGGGGCGCTGGGAGCACTGGCACCGGAGAGGTGTCTACCTCGTGCTGATCCCACTGCCTAGACAAGGCATACGCTTACCGTTCTTGGAGCCTGGCCGGAAGGGGAGGGTAAAATTAAACCGCCCAAAGAAGAGGGACCAACGTGCCTGCCGAGCATTTAGGCGCTTGGCTTGCTGAATGTAGGGCAGGTTTTTATGGTCGGTCCAGACCAGGAATGGGTGCTTAACTCCTTCCAGCCAGTGCCACCATTCCTCCAGTGCCAGCTTAATAGCGAGTAGCTCTCGGTCTCCTATGGGGTAGTTGCGCTCAGCCTGGGTCAGGCGGCGTGAAAAGTTTGTTGCCCCGCCCCGTGCGTTGTGGGACAAGACGGCCCCTACGCCTATGTCGGATGCGTCTACCTCGACGAAAAAGGGCTCCTCAGGGTCCGGGAGGCTGAGTAGGGGAGGAGATGTCAGCCGCCTCTTGATCTTCTCAAAAGCCATCCCGGCCTCCCTTGTCCAGCGAAAGGGGCCTGGGGTTTTGCATGTGAGGGTGGTGAGAGGCGCTGCCACTGAGCTAAAGCACCTCATAAAGCGCCGAAAGAAATTGGCAAACCCCAGGAACAGTTGGACAAGGCGAAGGGAGGTAGGCTGTGGCCAATCGGCCACCGCCCGAATTTTGGCCGGATCCATGCGCAAGGTTCCCTATGACACGATGAAACCTAGGAAAGAGACTCGACGACACATGGAACACCGACTTCTCAAGCTTGACGAATAGGCGATTCTCCAGCAGCAGCTGGAGGATCCGCCTGATGTGGCCAATATGCTCGGTGAGGTTCCGGCTAAAGACCAGAATATCGTCCAGGTAGACAAATGCGTACTTGTCCAGGGCCTCTCGCAACACATTGTTGATCAGGCGCTGGAAGACGGCTGGGGCATTCATGAGCCCGAAAGGCATAGTGCCCGGTGGGTGTGATAAAGGCTATCTTCCATTCATCCCCCTGACAGATGCAGATGAGGTTGTAGGCACTGCGGAGATCCAGCTTAGTGAATACACTGGCCCCTTGCAGCGCCTCGAATGCCGATGGCATGAGAGGCAGGGGGTAGCGATCTTTGATGGTAATTGCGTTGAGGCCCCGATAGTCGATACATGAGCACAGGGAACCGTCCTTCTTACCCACGAAGAAAAACCCGGCCCCCACGGGTGAGGATGAGGGACGGATGAAGCCTAGACTAAGGGCTTCCCTTATATAATCCTCCATGGTCCCCGCTCTGGAGGGCTAAGGTAGAACAACCTGCCCCTGGGCAGAGAGGTACCTGGAAGAAGTCTTATGGCGCAGTCATACTCCCTATGCGGAGGGAGCTCCTGCACCTGATGTTTACTGAATACCTCGGACAAATCCCTATATTGCTCTGGGACCGTCGAGATGTCCGATATCTCCTGCTGGACGGAGCGAGTAATGGGCGCGGGTACAGGTGGTGGAATGAGGCAGGCCTCCCAGCAATGGGGGGACCAGGCGAAGATTGTGGATTGTGGATTGTGGGTTTGCAACCACGGGAAACCCAGAACAACCTGCAGGTGAGGGACCCGGGTGACAGGAAAGGATAGCCTCTCCCTATGCTTGCCCAATCGAAGGTCGACCAGTTGGGTCCAGTAAGTGACGGGGCCATCGCCAAGATCCCTGCCGTCAAAGGCTCTGAACGACTGCAGGGGATGTAGTTTCTCTAGTCTCAGCCCCAGCCGACGGGCGAGACTACTATCAATGAAGTTTCCGGCCGCACCCGAGTCAATACATACGGAGAGCTGGGTGTTGGCCCCCCCTCCTTGGCGGATGCAGGCCGGAAGGAAGAAGCCCGATGGGGAAAGGGCAACGGGGCCTAGGTTCGGTTTCCACTCCCGGTCCTGGCCCTTACGTTTCCTGAGCCGGATTGTGTGCGGGTGGCGTGAGATACCCCCATCTCGCCAAGCTCCATGGGCTCCACGGTCCCCGGACAGACCGCTGTGGGATCCAGTGGATGACTGCAGAACCAGGAAGGGGGTTACGATCCCCGCACAACCCCCCGCTCTCAAGCTCTTTTCCTGAGGCGGGTATCAAGACGGATAACTATGTCATATAATTTGGCCAGGGAGGCGGGGGGGTCTTTGGTGGCCAACTCATCCTTAAGCCGCTCGTTTAATCCCACCTGAAATACCGTCTTGAGAGCATTCTCTTTCCACCCACTCTCCACAGCCAGAATCCGGAATTCGACCACGTAATCCGCCGCTGATCTGGAGCCCTTGGTGAGCTCGACCAGACAGAAAGCCGGATCCCGGCCTTCTTTGGGATGAAAGAACGTCTCCCAGAGTGCCAGAGCGAAGGCCCACTCGCTTTCGCACGCAGGGGCTTTGGATTCCCACAACGCCGTGGCCCAGGCCAGAGCACATAATGTTAGCAAAGAGATCATGAATGCTACTTGGGAACGTTCAGTGGGGAAGCGTGATGGCTGCTGCTCAAAGGTTAGGGAACATTGCAGGAGAAAACCTCTGCAACGCTGTGGCTCCCCACCGTACCTGTCCGGAACGGCAAGCAGCGAGGTTGCCACTGCCGAGGCCGGCTGGGGGGGTGTAGGAGCCGGGTTGGGCGTGACTGGCAAGCGAGAGCATAGCCTCTTTATGGCGGTCCCAAGGGTGGCCATCTGCTGAGCAAGCTCATTGAGCTGTTTCTTGTGCTGCCCGCTGGCGACCCCGTGATGCTGAAGAACTTCAACGGCCTTGACAATTGGGGGGGTGGGGGGTCCTGCTGGGTCCATGACTGGTGGCACCCTGCTGTTATGAGTCGCCACGAGGGGGGTGAACAACAGAGGCTGGAGGATCCCAAATGCAGGACCGGCAAAAGGCCGTTAGAGGGTGGTAAAACGCGCTGTGGAGATAAGGGATGGAAAGCTCCCTTCAATAGGGCAAGAAGCAGCGCTAGAGGCACGGCAGCGTATGGATCACCCTGACGTGATAAGCAGAGAAAGTCTCTGTTTTAAACGGGACAGAGATCAGAGCGCGCACGACTACACACACAGACATGATTAACTGAGGAAGTCTCTGTATTGAACAAGGCAGAGATCGGTGCTGAAGCCCGGCAGCATTCAAACACACCGACGCGATCAAACTGAGGAAGTCTCTGACAGAGATCTTGACAGAGATCAGCACTTAAGGAGCACGCACGTCTACACACACAGGTGTGATTAACTGAGGAAGTCTCTGTATTAGACGGGACTGAGATCAGCGCTCAAAGAGCGTGTACGTTTACACACACTGGCATGATTAACTGAGGAAGACTCTGTAGTAAACGGGACTGAGATCAGCGCTCAAAGAACGGGCACGTTTACACACACAGACATGATTTACTGAGGAAGTCTCTGTATTAAACAAGGAAGAGATCAGCGTTTAAGGAGTGCGCACGTTTACACACACAGGCGTGATTAACTGAGGAAGTCTGAATTAAACAAGGCAGAGATCGGTGCTGAAGCCTGGCAGCATTCAACACACCGATGCGATCAAACTGAGGAAGTCTCTGTTTTAAACTTGACAGAGATCAGCACTTTAAAGAGCGGGAACGTTTTAAACACACTGATGTGATAAACATACCCACTAGTGAAGCAAGCAGGGACGCCAAAAACGCGGTGTGGTGGGCGGAGTGGAAACAAACCAACACGGCAAAATGCTAGACGCTGAGAGAGGCCGCCGCTTTAGGACCGCCTTTTATGTGCCGAGGGCAGGTGCTTCCGATTGCGGCCACTAGAGGGCGCAGTTCCCTGCTGCTGCTGGTGTGAGCGTGTAGGAACCGTTCTACCGGCCTCGGAGCTAATGCTGGGCCGAAGCCGCCCTCTAGTGTCCCTGGGGCGGCTCCTGATAGGAATAGAAAAAAAAAACACTTGTGAACATTATAGTAGACACATTCTATATTAACAGGCAATTTATTTGTAATACCTTATTGGGAGAGGTCTGCTCAAAGTGTTGCCATACAGGGAAAATCCTTCTTCTCTTAGCAGGCTTCATGAAAAAAAGATCTATGCGACAGGCAAATTTGCAAAACTCCAGAACTAATTTTGCTGGGATCCATGGGGTTTTAGATATGCTCATAAATTGCGCCTGAACCAGCGAGGCTTCACACGTCATCGGTGACGTCACTTGCCCTTAATGAAGCAAGCCTCGATACGCGCTTCATTATTTCATTATTATGCGCTATATTGTTTTGCCATTAGCCTTAGCTCACCTAGCCGGTCTTGGTTTCTCCAGCCGGCGTCTGTTTTAGTGTATACCCACCGGCATTAACTTTTCTCTGTCAGCGTTAGCCTTAGTTCTCCCTGCCAATCCTGGTTCCTCCAGCTGGCTTTTGCTTCTTTTCCTTTAGCTGTGTTTTTCCTGCGTTCGAGTTGTGTATCAGTATTTTTATTCTTTCTGTTATTATTATTATTATTATTATTATCAGTGTCTTATCATATTTATAGCCACTATCAGCTAGCCTTATCATTATTATCACTGTTGTGTTGGGGTTTTTTTGTTATTCAGGTCCTTAGTTCTGTTTTGTGCTTGGCCCGCTTGGACCTTTGGGGAACTTATAAATAAACTGTCTGTTTGCTGGAATCCTGCATTCACCTGCTCATTCCTTGTCCGCAGCCTAACACTGAGCTTGTGTTCTGGTACCAGTTCCAGCCCACACACTACGAGTTCTAGCCTACTTCTATTCCAGTCCCATACTATGATGTTACTCTGCTTCAGCTCCACCCAAGCTATTTTTCCATCACTTTCCAGTGCACTCTTGCCCAGACCACAGAGGGCAGTAACTCCCACTCTCCTCCAGTTGACTGAGAATACCATGTAGTCAAAACTTAGAACCTACAGTGACTCTGTGTACCGGACTACATAATGCTGATGATATGCACATTTTTACATTATTATGTATATACATTTTAAAATCTATTTTCACTATTGTTATTATAAATTTTTTTCTCTGTATATAATATTTATTTCGATTCTGTTTATTTAAACTATTACTATAAACTTATTAGCTAGATAACTTAGTTAGATTTTTACATATAACATCTAGGCTGCCCAGGGAGGATTTTTCCTTTTTGATCCTTGGCCCTGGCTAGGCCACTCCAGGAGCTTGAAATGCTTTTTACGGAGCCACTCCTTCGTTGCCCGAGCAATGTGTTTGCCCAGGAAAAAATGTACTGTGAATTTGCGTAGTAAAACTGTGAATTCCTTGACAGTTTTAATGTGAACTTTCACAGTTTGACCATGAAGTTCACAGTTCTACACAAAATACTATAAAAATTTTGTGGTAATTTGGCCATTTCATAGTACAACTGTAAACTTGGTTGACTATGAACTGATCATGAATTATTTCACAGTTGTACTGTTAGGATGCCATGGCCGATAGGTGGTAGCAACGCTCCACATTCCTGGCATGACTCCTGGCAGCCGCTTTGATTGAGCTGTCAGTCAGCAGGCAGCTCAGTCAGAGCAAACGTACCGCAGCTGCTGCCTTTGGGTATTTAAGAGCTTCGCTTCAGGCAGTAGCTGTCGGATCATCGCGCCAAGTACACCGTTTTTTGCCGCCTGACTCCAGCTACGGCGTTATTTCGTTTCTCCCAGCTCACTTCGTAAGTCCCGATCCTCGCTATGGCGCTTAATAAGGACTCGTTGGCCGAACGGGCTGTTTAAACCTCGCCGGTCTTATTCCTGCGCTCTTTTAGAGCCTCGCGCTTCCCCCCTTTCATTTCCTGTTTTCATTTTTCCCGGCTTTTATTTATTTTAGCTTCCAGAGGGACAGACTCCGTCCTAAAAGAGGGCGGAGCCTCCGTAGCATCGGGAGACGTGAGGTATAAATATTAGGGAACTTTTAGGTAGAGCAGACGTAGTGTTTATGCGCTGTTTATTTCCCATCTTGCAGCCCCACTCCGCCTACCCTCTTCCCCTCTTTTAATATGGCGAACCATAACATGTACTATGAATTTTGGTGTTAATTTGGCCACTTCATGGTTCTACTGACAAATTTCACAGTACATTTTTTCCTGGGTGGGATCATTGTAATGCTGGAAGACCCAGCCACGTTCCATCTTCAATGCTCTCACTGATGGAAGTCCCAGAGGATCTCTTCTGTACATTGTTACCATAAGTCATTATTGTAAATTTGCCATTTGTTAATATAACTTTGTTATAGTGCTTGATAAAGGTTTGCCAAAGTAATCCCTTGCCCATGTGGTTCTATCAGCTCTTGATGAATGGCGGTTTTTGATGCAGTGCCATTTGAGTGATCAGATATCACGGATCTTCAGTTAGGTCAAGTCAAGTCAGATTTATTTAAATAGTGCTTTGTACAATGGAGCATCGCCTCTAAGCACCTTGCAATTTTAGATTATCTTCTTATTCACAGTCAGACAGATCGTGTACAAATGGTGGAAATTCAAGACCATTATTACCCTCCCCAGGAGTTGTCGACCAATCTCAGTATCTGGTGTGACACCCCCCGCCCATCCTTGTGCAGCAATAACTGCAACTCAATGTTTCCTGTAACTGTTGATCAGTCCTGCACGCCGGCTTAGAGGAATTTTAGCCCTCTGGGATGTTGGTGGGTTTCCTCACATTAGCTGCTTACTTCATGTCCTTCCACAACATTTCAATTGAATTAAGGTCAGGACTTTGACTTGGCCATTCCAAAACATTAACTTTATTCTTCTTTAACCATGCTTTGGTAGAACGACTTGTGTGTTGAGTTCTTGGACAGATGTCCTAACATTTTCCTTCAGAATTATCTGATATAACTTAGAATTCATTGTTCCATCAATGATGGCAAGCCTCTCTGGCCCAGATGCAGCAAAACAGGCCCAAACCATGATACTACCACCACCATGTTTCACAGATGGGATAAGGTTCTCATGCTGAAATGCAGTGTTTTCCTTTCTCCAAACATAACGCTTTTCTTTCATACCAAAAAGTTTTATTTTGGTCTCATTCATCCACAAAACATTCTTCCAATAGCCTTCTGGCTTGTCCATGTGATCTATAGCAAACTGCAGATGAGCAGCAATGTTCTTTTTGGAGAGCAGTGGCTTTCTCCTTGCATCTATACCATGCACACCATTGTTGTTCAGTGTTTTTCTGATGGTGGACTCATGAACATTAATACTAGCCAATTATGTGAGAGAGGCCTTCAGTTCTTTAGAAGTTACCCTGGGGTCCTTTGCAACCTCGCCAACTATTACACGCTTTGCTCTTTGGAGTGATCTTTGTTGGTCGACCACTCCTGGGGAGGGTAACAATGGTCTTGAATTTCCTCCATTTGTGCACAATCTGTCTGACTGTGGATTGGTGGAGTCCAAACTCTTTAGTGATGGTTTTGTAACCTTTTCCAGCCTGATGAGCATCAACAACTCATTTCCTGGGGTTCTCAGAATCAACCTTTGTTCGTACACTTCCACAACATGTGCTGTGAAGAGCAGATGTTGATAGATCCCTGTTCTTTAAATAAAACAGGGTGCCCACTCCACAACTGATTGGCGTCCCATTGATTTAAAAGAAACACCTGACTCTAATTTAACCTTCAAATTAACAGCTAATCCTAGAGTTTCACATACTTTTGCCACTCACTAATATGTAATATTAGTATATGTAACATTTTTCTCAGCAAATAAATGACCTAGTATAATATTTTTGTCTTATTTGTTTAACTGGGTTTTCTTTATCTACTTTTAGGACTTTTGTGAAAATCTGATGATGTTTTAGGTCACATTTACGCAAAAATATAGAAAATTCTAAAGCGTTCACAAACTTTCAAGCACCACTGTATGATATATTCTCATTTTTGTCTTTAGTCATGGTGTTGTAACCTTTTCCAGCCTGATGAACATCAACAACTCTTTTTCTGAGATCCTCAGAAATCTGATTTGTTCGTCCCATGATACACTTTCACAAACGTGTTGTAAAGAGCAGCCTATGATAGATCCATGTTCTTTAAATAAAACAGGGTGCCCACTCATACCTGAATGTCATTCCATTGATTGAAAACACCTGATCCTAAATTTCACCTTGAAATGAACTGCTAATCCTAGAGGTTCACATACTTTTGCCACTCACTAATATGTAATATTTGATAATTTTCCTCAGTAAATAAATGACCAAGTATAATAAATTTTTGTCTTTGTTTAACTGGGTTCTCTCTATCTACTTTTAGGACTTATGTGAAAATCTGATGATGTTTTAGGTTATATTTATGCAGAAATATAGAAAATCCTAAAAGGGTCACAAATTTTCAAGCACCACTGTATACTGACTCAATGATGTTGAGATCAGGGTTCTGTAGGACCACAAAATTTGCTGTATGAATCCTTGTTCTTTTTTTTGCTGGCGATAGCTCCATGTCTTTGGCTGTGTGTTTTTGGTGATTGTCATGCAGGATAATAAACATAGGACCAGTCAGGTGCCTCATGGAATTGCACAATGGATAAGAGTCAGCCTGTGTTTCATAGCAGATTGAGGGGATAGCCAATTTTGACCAAATTACCAAATCCATCTGTAGAATTAAAGCCCAAACACTGCAGGGCACGTCCACTGTGCTAAACTGTATTCTAACATTTTGCCCCTCAGTCCAGATCATCTCCTGCTATTGTATTGTACCACAGTCTTTCTGTTTCTGTACATACAGTGGGGCAAAAAAGTATTTAGTCAAACACTGATTGTGCAAGTTCTCCTACTTAGAAAGATGAGAGAGGTCTGTAATTTACAGCATAGGTACACTTCAACTATGAGAGACAAATGAGGAAAAAAAACAGCAAATCACATTGTAGGATTTTTAAAGAATTTAATTGTAAATCATGGTGGAAAATAAGTATTTGGTCACCCACAAACAAGCAAGATTTCTGTCTCTCACAGACCTGTACCAACTTCTTTAAGAAGCTCTTCTGTCCTCCACTCGTTACTTGTATTAATGGCACCTGTTTGACCTCGTTATTTGTATAAAAGACATCTGTCCACAGCCTAAAAAATCAACTCAACCTCAACCATGGCCAAGACCAAAGAGCTGTCGAAGGACACCAGGAAGAAAATTGTAGACTGCAGCAGGCTGGAAGAGTGAATCTACAATAGGCAAGCAAGTTGGTGTGAATAAATCACTGTGGGAGCAATTGTAAGAAAATGTAAGACATACAAGACCATTGACAATCTCCCCGATCTGAGGACCCACGCAAGATCTTCATCCCAATCAAAGGGGTTATGTTTACAAAGTATTGAGTTTGAACTTTTGTTATTGACCAAATACGTATGTTTTCCATCATGATTTACAATTAAATTCTTTCAAAAAATATCTACATGTTGATTTCCTGGATTTTTTTTTTTCCTCATTTTGTCCTCTCATAGTTGAATTGTACCTATGCTGAAAATTACAGACCTCTCTCATCTTTCTAAGTAGGAGAACTTGTACAATCAGTGGTTGACTAAAATACTTTTTTGTGCCCCACTGTAGATGGGTCACTTTGGCTTTGTTTCTTCCTCTGAGCCAAGGATTTTAGTTGCGATTGTCCATGAAAACCCACTTCTGAAGAACTTCTCTCCACATCCGTGACACTGTAGATCCATCCGACTCACTACCATTATCGCTCTGTGCGTAATTCTAGTAGTAC
Source organism: Ancistrus triradiatus (assembly GCA_025084515.1). NCBI lineage: Eukaryota > Metazoa > Chordata > Actinopteri > Siluriformes > Loricariidae > Ancistrus > Ancistrus triradiatus. Next base: position 68,868 of record JAJAGP010002738.1, read on the forward strand.
TCTCTTCCCTTTGTTATTTTGTTTTTGGCCCCCTATGTTCATCAGCTGGATGACCGTCCTTTTTTTAAGGAGGTCCAGCCCTAGTTGGGTTTTGGGAGCCCGAGGTAAGATATGGGATTAGACGTTAGAGCAGGTTTGAGATCTTACTCCCTGTGCGTGTCTCTAGCCAAAGCATCCCCATCACCACTCCTCCTCTAACCCGATCGCATGATCATTGGCGTCCGCGTTTATTGCTTCCAGCGATCGGTCTAACTATCATGATCGTGTTTCACGTTTCTGGCTCAGTGAATTTCAGCCAGTAGCGTTTGCTTTCGCTTCTCCTTTTCTATTAGGACTTGTTGCGTGTTTCCATTCTTTTCTTCCCCTTCTCTCTCTTTTGGGATTCAGCTCATTCAAGCCGCTCCCTCTGTGTTCAGGCTCTGCCCCGCGGGCGTACGGCTTTCTGTTGACGCTGCCCCCCTCTGTCTTAAGACTGTAACGAATCACCTGTATTGTGTCACTCAGAGCGTGGCACGCAGTGTTAAGTCAAGTCAAGTCAAGTCATATTTTATTTATATAGCGCTTTTTACAATGGAGCAGTGTCTCAAAGCAACTTTACAAGTTTTAGATTTATCTCCTAATAATTACGTCCAATGCCCAATTGAGCAAGCCTAGGGCGACAGTGGCAAGGAAAAACTCCCTAGGTCTAGGAAGAAACCTTGGGATGACCAGACTTCAAAAGGGACCCAACCTCCTTGGGCGGCGTATTATGATAAATCTAAGAGCGAACTAAAGTCATGTAGTCAAAGCGTTTGAAATACAGTGTGAAGTAATGCACACCGACATTAAGTGGCCTGGGGGGTATGATGATAAATCTAAGAGCGAAACTACAGTCATGGAGTCAAAATTCGAATAAAATGTGAAGTATCACATCGACATTAAGTGGCCCGGGTATGATGATAAATCTAAGAGCGAAACTAAAGTCATGGAGTCATGGTTGAATAAATTGTGAATTATGCACAGTGGAGCTCCATCAGATGAACATCATGTGTGGGCCCACGGAACTGCCGGAACACAGCTCGAGAGAAACAGAAAATGTAATTAGTTATTGATTGAAGAGCACAGTGTTTTATAACAATCATTGGATGCCATGTCAATCACTGATGCCAAGTGTATGCATGAGAGACCCCGGCAGCATTAGCTTATAGCAGCATAGCTAGAAAGCTAGAAAGAGGAGAACTGGAGTAGGAAACACAAGCCAAGAGGGATCACATGAGACATTGGCAACCCCCACGAGCGGCAGAAGCACAGCAACCCAACGTCCCCCCTGATCACCATAAGACTCTTGACTATGAAACCCCCAGCTCTGCCCTTATTCTAAAGCAAGGATGCATGAGTTCAAGATCACGAGGACCGAATCCCAGTTCAGCCAGACCGCCCACTCGACACTCCTCCCGGCAAGCGGACAAGGCAGGCCAGGCCAGACATGACTCCAGACCTTCCGGCCCCAGCAAACCAAGCCATGCAACCTGGTCTTAAATCTAGTCAAAAGCCTGCGTAATAAGTATGTCTTTAGCCTAGACTTAAAACTTTGGGAGGGTGTCTGAATCTCGAACGAAAGTGGGAAGTTTTATTCCATAGTTGGGGGGCCATGTATGAGAAAGCCTTTCCCCCTGCTGTGACTTTTTAATTCTAGGAACTAAAGAGTCCTGCACCCCTGCGAACGAAGTAGAACGGAAAAAGTTGGATTGTAAAACTCTAAAAGGTCACTCAGATAATGTGGGGCCAGGCCATGTAGAGCTTTGATAAGTTATAAGAAGTATTTTGTAATCATGCGGAATTTGACTGGTAACCAGTGCAGTGATGAATAGAACAGGAGTGGGATATGCATACAAATTTTTCTAGTTCGAGTTAGCACTCGGGCAGCTGCATTTCTGAACTAAACTGAAAGTTATATTATAGATTTACTAGAAGCATCCAGTAAGTAAGAGTTCGTTAAGAGAATCCAGTACCTTGAGGTGTTAGTAACGCATAACCTTGAGTTTTTTCCGCACGCATTGCTGCGTACGTTTGGCAAGGGCGAAGACGACTGCGCCCGGCGCCTCGCGCAGCTCTTCGATGTCTGCATCATAAAGAGAGGATGTCGAAGTTTACGTATTACGTAAGTGAAAGAAAGCATTTCGAGTGATGCTGCTAAGGTGTGCGCATCAAAGGAGAGATCTGAATCAAATGTGACCCCTAAGTTTTTTACAGACGAACTGGGCAATACTGGACAGCCATCTAGATTTAGGATAGATGTAGCCAACCTGTCTCTCACAGCCTTGGGTCCCACTAATAGAACCTCAGTTTTATCTGTGTTAAGTAAGAGAAAATTTAATAACATCCAATATTTTATTTCCTTTACACAGTCCTCGATTTTGTTGATTGTAAGGCTGTCATTAGGTTTGGCTGATATGTACAGCTGTGTATCATCTGCATAGCAATGGAAACTAATGCCATGTTTACGAATAACTGAGCCTAGTGGCAGCATGTACAAAGAGAATAAAAGCAGGCCAAGCACTGACCCCTGAGGCACGCCATACTTCACTTTTGAGAGCTTAGACGATTTATAGAGCTTTATAGAGCTTAGATTATTTATATGAACAAACTGGTACCGGTCGGTTAAGTAGGATTTAAACCAAGAAAGTGCTGATCCCTTAATACCTACGTCATGATCTATAGTGTCAAATGCTGCACTTAAATCTAACAGAACAAGAAAAGAAACACACCCCTTATCTGAGGACATTAATAAGTCCTTTAGTACCCTAATAAATGATGTTTCAGTACTATGATGGGGCCTGAAGCCAGACTGAAATGTTTCATAAATTTCATTCCTTTGGAGGTAACTGCAGAGCTGCTGATAGACGGCTTTTTCTAAGATTTTGGACAGAAACGGTAGATTTGAAATTGGTCTATAATTAGATATCACACAAGGGTCAAGATTGACTTTTTTAATCAGTGGTTTGATAACGGCAGACTTAAAGGATTTGGGCACATAACCAAAGGTAAGGGATGAATTTAAAATAACTAACACTGGCTGTATAACACTAGGTAATGCTTGTTTGAGTAGACATGTAGGAATTGGATCTAATAAACATGTTGATAACTTAGACAAACTGATCAGTGCGGATAGTTCAGTATTAGTAATTGGGGTAAAAGATTCTAATCTTGATTTACAGCTCATTAAACAGATGTCTTCACTAGTGCTGCATCTGGAAGTTTGCTGAACAGTTTGGTGATGTGATGAGCATTGAGTTTTATGCCTAATGTTTTCTATCTTATCATTAAAGAAAGTCATGAAATCGTTACTGTTAAAATTACACAGAATGGGAGTCACTTTCTGTGAGGTTTGTTGTTATTGGAGACTGTATTAAGAGAAAATCTTGGATTATTCTTATCTCAGGACTGTTTTAGCACCACAGACTGGAATATGTTTTAGGGTGGCTGCTACTCACAACAACTCTACAGACATTCAGGAATACACAGAAACTGTCTCTGCTTACATCTCCAAGTGCATTGATGATGTTACTGTTCTCAAGACTTTCTCCACTCGTGCAAATCAGAAGCCATTGCTGACAGGAGTGGTTCACAAGCTGCTTAAGGCTAGAAATGCTGCCTTCACAGCTGGAGACCAGGCGGTCCTGAGGACAGCTAGGGCCAACCTGACCCGGGGTATCAGGAAGGCTAAAAGGCAGCACTCCAAGAGGATAGCCCAACACTTCAGTGACAGCAGAGACACTCGGAGCCTGTGGCAGGGAATTCAGTCCATTACTGACTACAAACCCCCTCCACAGACCTGTGACAGCACCTCCTCTTTGCTGAACGACCTGAACGGGTTCTTCGCTCAGTTTGAGGCACTCAACAGCTCACCTGCAGAGAAATCCCCCCCTCCTCCTGGAGATCAGGTGATCACACTGTCCCCGGACAAGGTGAGGAGAGCATTCAGTAAGATCAATGCTCGGAAAGCTCCTGGTCCAGACAACATACCTGGTCGTGTGCTGAAGGACTGTGCTGGCGAACTAGAAGAGGTATATTCGGACATCTATAACACCTCACTGAGTCAGGCTGTGGTCCCCACATGTTTCAAAGCCACCACCATAATCCCTGTCCCGAAAAAGTCATCACCTTCCTGTTTCAACGACTACCGACCGGTTGCACTCACCTCTATCCTCATGATGTGCTTCGAGCGGCTAGTCATGCAACACATCACATCCTCCCTTCCCCCCTCCCTGGACCCCTACCAGTTTGCATATCGGTCAAATCGCTCGACTGATGATGCTGTCTCCACTGCTCTCCACTCAGCCCTTACCCACCTGGATAAAAAAGACACCTACGTCAGAATGCTCTTCATTGACTTCAGTTCTGCATTTAACACAATCATCCCTCAACAGCTCATTCAGAAACTGGACAGACTGGGCCGAACACGGCATCATTGAGTTGCAACTGGCTGCTTGAACTTTCCTGACCGGCAAGACCCCAAGGCAGTACGAGTTGGCAGAAAGTCGTCCAGCACCATCACCTCTCAACACTGGAGCCCCCCAAGGGTTGTGTGCTGAGTCCCCTTCCTCTCTGTTCACTCTGCTAACCCATGATTGCTCTCCATCACACTCCTCCAACCTCTTCATTAAGTTTGCAGATGACACGACTGTGGTAGGCCTCATCAGCAACAACGATGAGGCACACTATAGGAGCGAGGTGAGCCAGCTAGCGTCTTGGTGCAAACATAACAATCTCTATCTGAACACAGAGAAGACCAAGGAGATTGTTGTGGACTTCAGGAGAACTCAAACACAGCATGCTCCTCTAACCATTAATGGGGCTGCTGTGGAGAGGGTAAGTAGCACCAAGTTCCTGGGTGTACACATCACAGAGGACCTCTCCTGGATCACCAACACTGCATCATTGGCCAAGAAGGCCCACCAGCGGCTCTACTTTCTTCGTAAGCTAAGAAGAGCAAGAGTCCCCTCCCCCATCATGACCACCTTCTACAGGGGGACCATAGAGAGCATTCTGACTAGCTGTTTCACTGTGTGGTATGGAGCCTGCACAGCATCCTGCCGTATGACCCTCCAGCGTATTGTGAGAACGGCTGAGAAGATTATTGGCACCTCTCTCCCCTGCCTTCAAGATTTATACAACTCTCGCCTCACACAAAAAGCCCTCTGCTTGGCTGGGGATCCCAGCCACCCACTACACAGCTTCTTCAGCTTAATGCCATCCGGGAGAAGACTCAGGGCTAGGACCAGCAGACTGAGGGTCAGTTCCATCCATCAGGCTGTTAGGAAGCTGAACTCTCTCCCTACTCTGCCCACCTCCCCCTTCTGCTCTCCTGCACACACAAATAAGGAACTGCACAGAACCGATAAAGAGCTGTCGTTCAACGATCACTCTAACCAGCCTCCAATAACTGAAAAATTATGCACCATATCACTTTAACCGGCCTACAATAACTGATACAGAACTATTTGCACCATATCACTTTAACCAGCCTTCAAGCTGAATACCTCTTTTATTTGCACTCTTTTATTTGCACTATTGTCCTTTCATACTAGTCCTGATTGCACTGGTACTGTCTCTCCCATCTTTTCAGCACCAACTGTAACATGACCACTGTTTACAATCATGTCTGCATTTGTTTCATGTCTTGTGTAGTGTCTTTTCTTTTTCTGTTAAATGTTAATTGTTCATATATTATATTCTTAGTTTAGTTCACTTAAGTTTTTTAGTTTAACCATCTTTAATATTTATTTTTTTTTGTGTAACTTGGGTAAGAGAGTAACGTACTTTTGATTCTCTGTATGTCTTGGATATATGCGAATTGACAATAAAAAACGACTTGACTTGACTTGACTTGACTTATTTTTCTCTATGATTGAAGAGAAGTATGCAGCTTTAGCTTTAGTGAGGGCATGCTTATACTCTGCCATGCTGTCCCTCCAAGCAATCTTAAGCACCTCCAATTTACTATGTCTCCACTTGCGCTCTAGATGCCGTGTTCTTTGCTTTAAGGTACGGGTGTGATCATTATACCATGGTGCTAGCCTTTTTTCCCTAATACGTTTGACCCTAGCAGGAGCAGTCGTGTCCGGGGTTGAGCGAAGCACACATTCTAATTGGTCATTTACACACTCAAGATGATTGATCTCTGTAGGTGTATTAAATTTCAAGTCTGGTAGGTTTTTAATAAACGCAGCTGGAGTAGCAGATGTGATAGTGCACTTGGTGTGATAACGAGGCAGAAGGATTTATTTATTAGAGATAGCTCTAAGCTCTATACTAAAAGATAGTGATCTGAAATCGAATCACTTTGCGGGAAAACATCAAGGTTATCTATATTGATACCTAATGTTAATATTAGATCTAAAGTATGATTACAGCGGTGGGTTGGTCCCATCACATTCTGAGTGATACCCATGGATTCTAAGATGGACTCGAAAGCAATTTTAAGTGGATCTTGCTCATTGTCAAAGTGAGTATTGAAATCACCTACAATTAAAGCCTTATCTGTTGACAGTAGTAAGCTGGAAAGAAAGTTAGCAAATTCCTGAAGAAATTCTGAATAGGGATCTGGAGGGCGGTAAATAGTAATAAGCTGAAAACAGTGTGGTTTTGACTTCCATAAGGATGGATCAGTCACATTAAGAATCAGTATTTCAAAAGAATTAGTAATGGGATTGTAATGGGATTTGTCTTTTGTCTTTGTCAAAAATTGTGGCTATGTCTCCCCCCCCCCCGACCATTAGGACAAGGGCGATTAGCATGACTGTATCCAGGAGTTGAGGCTTCATTTAAGGCTGAATATTCATCAGGTCTAATCCAAGTCTCAGTGAGACAGAGAGCGTGTAAGCGTTTATCAGTGATCATTTCATTTACAATCACTGCTTTGTTTGTAAGTGATCTAATGTTAAGTAATCCTAGCTTTAGTCTAATGTTGTTATTTCTTTGGCTTTTCTGTGTTTATACAAATGAGGTTATTAAAACAGACTTTTTGAGAGCGTTTACATTTAGGGCAGATGCGGGTAACAGACACAGTTTCAGTAATATGGGTTCTGGGTGACGGTGCATGGCTACCAGCAGACAGTTGGTTAAGCTGGTCTGTCTGCTGCCTGACCCCTGCTCTGGATAGTCAGCCCCTAACCAATCGGGATATAAGACTATGGGCAATGTTGCAGGAGATGAGAGCAGCACCCTCCCGAGTGGGATGGACACCGTCCCATCTTAAAAGGCCAGGCTTACCCTCAAAGGCTGTCCAGTTGTCTATATAGCCCACGTTGTTTTCAGAGCACCACTTGGACAGCCAGCAGTTCAGCGACCGTAACCTGCTGTAGGCTTGGTCACCTCGCCGCATTGGGAGGGGCCAGAGCAGACTACAGCATCGGACATTGCCTTCGCCACGCTAACCACCTCTACAAAATTAGCCTTAGTAACCTCTGACTGACGAAGGCGTATATCATTAGCCCCTACATGAATAACTATCCTAGAGAATCTGCGGCTCTCGAGTTCACTAAGACTCGTTACAATGTCCTGCACTCTGGCTCCGGGGATACAGAGAACTCTAGCTGCTGGTGTCCCTAAAGGGGTAGCAAGTTTCACATGTCATAAAATAGAGTCACCTATGACCAGAGCTCTTTCAACAGGCTGCTCAGTAGGTGTTTCACTGAGGAGGGCAAACCTGTTGGACACGTGATCAGGTAAAGAGTGGTGCTCTCGTGGACTAGCCTTAAGACTACGTCGCCGAACCGTCGCTCACTTGCCCTGCTGCAAGGACTCTGCCCGGGCTCTAACTTCACCTTTGGCATCCAGATCTGCTAAGCTAGGAGGTGAGCTAGCCTTCTCTAATGTCTGGATGCGCGCCTCTAAAACTACAATCTTCTCCGTCAGACTGCCTACAAGCCTACACCTATCACAAGTAAATTTACACTAATGACAGAGGAAGAATAGCTACAACATTGCAACACTCGGCACAGGGAACAAGCCAAGCATCAGCATAAGCCCATGTTAATACAATTAATGAATTAATATGCTGCAGTTAATGAACGACCACTATCACAATTTAATAGTGGTTTTAAACATATAGCACAATGATCATTCAGGACTCAAATTGAAGTAAACACTTGGTCCATAACATATTTTATTCACCTTCCAGTCTTCTATTTTCATCATTTAGGTTACATTTGGGAAGATTAAATGCAAAAAAATGGCGAAAATCAAAAAAAACGGCCTTTAATTTTTTTGAGATTATAATTTGTGTGTGGATGCTGGTGATTGAACATTTTCCCATGCTGCAAGACATTTTCTGTTTCAGCAGGGACTTGTGAAGCTAAATCCAAAATTTGGTAACAGATACCAACAAAGTGTTCAAGAGTTACACAGGTTTTTATCAAGGGGTCATCATTCTCTCAAAATTTGTGCCACAGCCTCTAAAAATACAAATAAAAGAAGCCTGTCCACTATTTTTTTTTTAAAATAAAAAAAAAACATTCCCAAGTGGTTGCAGTTTTTTTATGTTTTCTGTAATAGAACTAAACAAAGTATTAGTCACAATTCAGTGTTATTTGGTTTGTAACTAAGAAATCCATCATAAAAGGGCCTCTCCATTGTGGCAGGACGCATAGAGAGAGAGGATTGACAACCCCTCCCCCTCGCGCTGTGGTGTGTGTGAGCGAGCTGGGGGCTGGTCTCTATGTGAGCCGTAGACTCTTAGCCCTCTCTCAATTGGAACACAGCTCTGTCACTCAGCGCGCACCACAGACCCAGAGATTTTGGCTATATGTCTAGCCATAGGCCAGCTGGTGAGGAAAGTGGGTCGTTGCGGTAAACATCCTGCGCCAATACCCGCTACAGGCTCTTGAAGCAACTAACCAACCACGAAGGGAGCGAGAAAAGGGATAGAGGGAACATAAAGAAGCCCTCGTTCAAGGGAAAATGTTGTTTTGAGTAAGTTGAAAACGTCCAAGAAAGAGCGTGCGTTTGAGCGAATGGATTTTACGCACCCACATAACCATGGCAAAAAAAGGACTTTACTGACGTTTTATCGCAATGTAACGGTATCATGGGACTTGTTTAGACGGTAAGTGAATTTTCTATGATAAAATAAAAAGTTATTTTACATCCTAAAGTATGTTTTAAAAGGCAGAAATAGTTGTATGTTTTTGCGCAAACAACTGGCGGACAGTTGTGTTTGGTACGTGATTTTCGGGCGAATGGCTGCATGTAGACGGTTATCGGTATTCAGGTAGTCATGATAATTATAGTATTAAATCTTTTGGAGATTGTGTTTTAAGAATTGTGTATTAGAATGTTTTTTAAAGTTATTAAAACTATTTTACTGCAAATTTTGCAGAAGCCGCCGTATACGGGCCCGCTCGGCATTAACAGGTAGCTTAGCTTCGGGTGGTGTTGTGGGGTGCCGAGTGAAGATATGGTTCAGCTGGCAGCCGATGGTCCAATGCAATGCTCGATTAAAAGCTTTAAATTTACCAGTTTTAAGTCAACACAAAACGTCACCTAAAAACTAAGTCTCAGAAAGAAAGTGGGAAAAGACTGTAAAAAGTTATAAAAACACACACTAACTACTGCGACAAAGACGCAACTCTGGTTATTAGCTTAATGGCTAACTACTGCGAACACAAGCCGGTATAACCTGTAAAGTTACTAAAATAATGATTAGCGGCAAAAAAAAATATATAATCCGCCTGTACGAGAATAACATGATTAAGATGTTGTAAAAACCTACTATATATACGATTATATATGATACAGATGCGATCGGGAATTAAAATATATCAAAGGTAAATAAGCTGCTAGCAGCTACGAAACGGCGTCCTGTGTGCAACCGCGGATCAGTCTGGGTTGCCAGATCCTCGCAATCCTCGCGTCAGTTCTCTCAGCGTTCTCTCAGCGTTCTCTCAGCTCCCTAGTCAGCACGCCAGCGCTCAGTGTTCGAATCCTGGTTGAGATGCTGTGGCATGATCTTAAAAAGGCCGTTCATGCTTGAAAACCCTCCAGTGTGGCTGAATTACAACAATTCTGCAAAGATGAGTGGCCAAAATTCCCTCACAACGCTGTAAAAGACTCATTGCAAGTTATTGCAAATGCTTGGTTGCAGTTGTTGCTGCAAAGGGTGGTTTGACCAGTTAATAGGTTTAGGGGGCAATCACTTTTTCACACAGGGCAATGTAGGTTTGGATTTTTTGTCCCTTAATAATAAACACCATTTAAAAAACACATTTTGTGTTTACTTGTGTGGTCTTTGACAAATATTTAAATTGGTTTGATGTTCCAAAACACTTAAGTGTGACAAAAATGCAAAGAAAATAGTAAATCAGGAAGGGAGCAAACACTTCTTCCCTGTAGAAGCACTTTGTACTTCCACAATTACAGCTTGAAGTCTGTCGTCATGTTTCTTTGCATACTTTGTCACCTTTTATCCTGTTCTGTAATGGTCAGGACCACCACAGATCAGGTATTATGCGAGTGGTGGATCATTCTCAGCACTGCAGTGACCGACAGTGGCCTGTGAGGGTCCTGACCATTGAAGAACAGAGTAAAGGGGACTAACAAAATATGCAGAACAACAGATGGGACTACAGACTGTAGAACTGCAAAGTGCATCTGTATGGTCAGTGGAGCTCATATAATGGACAAAATGTGTAGATACAAGGAAGTGTTTTTAATGCCATGACCAATTGGTGTATATTTTAAGTGATCCTTTTATGGATCACTTTTTTTTACTAAAACCTCCCCACAGGTTCATATGGTATAATGTTCATATGGTAGGTTCATATGGTATATAATGTGGGAAGGCATTCTGGTGCAAGAATGGGGGGAGATGAGGCTCCTTCTCTAAGACCATAGCACCTCTTGCTTAAAAAATTGCAATTACCAAAGACTACCTTAGAGTATTAACAAACCAGATTTATATTTTGGAAAATGGACTAAATGAGTGTCACATCTACATGCACAACTGCGCACCACACCCACCTTCTACCACTTTCTTTCTCTCTTACCTTCCAAGCACCTGCACCTGTCTCTCATTTTCTAGTCATTTCCTTTCCTCTATTTATTCCCTTTCACTCTCTAGTCTGGTTGTGGTGTTTCGTGGTTCCTACCTTGTTTCTAAGCCCTTTCTCGATCGCATCTCATATCTCACTTCTAACCTATCTTATCGCGTTGTGTATCTCGCTTCTAGCCGAGGTTATCGCTCAACCTACCTAGTCTCGCTCCGTCCATCCTCTATTTTCACCTCTTGTCACTCCTTATTTTGCTCGTTTATCTCCTTGTCTTGTCTTTCTCCTATCCGTTACTTGTTTTGTTCATTTAGTTTGCCAGTTTTTCAATTAACACCACCTTGGGTCTGATCCACCACGTGTCTCCTATCCCTAAAGACTTCACACCGCTTGAAGTCAACCTGTTCTGATCAGACTCCAAACAGGTTCCAATGATCGGTAACCAGCTTTCCGAGCATCGTGCTCAGCTGGCGGAAGTACCACGAGTTATTACACAACTCGCGCAAAACCAGCGCTCGCTCAACGTGCTGGTACCCACTGTGGATGCGTTCTCACAGTTCATGTCGCAGTTTAATCAGGCCCCATCTACCGCGACCTCCGCGTTATTAGTTCTGTCCCCTTCCAGCTCACCGCCGGCTGTTGAGATTGCTTTACCTGAGAGATTCCACGATAACCCAGAGCTCTACAGGGGGTTTCAGTCACAATGCTCACGTTACTTGAGTCTCTACCTCCCCCCGGCTCTGAATATGCTGGTTTGTCACTAATTGTCTCATGCCTCTCAGGCAGAACACTGCAGTCGATTGCCAAGAGGTGGCCGCAGGTTGAAACCAGGACTTGTGACCAGTTCTTGGAGGTGCTTAGGGCAGTTTCTGGTCCTCCTGACAAGAATGAGCAAAGCATCTCGGTAGCTCCACTGTTCAGCATGTTTGTGCGAGGGCTTAGATCACCAGCCTTCTGCCGGTACCTTAGTTCGCCTGCCATTTGCTGGATCTTCCACTCGCTGGCTGTCGGAGGGGTCCATTTATAGCTAGGGCCAAGCCCAATCTCGTGTTTGCTGTACCAGAGTCTGTTCAGGGGTCACCCATCCCAAAATCCATTTGAAGTCCAGAGGTCGTCTGTCCTTGAGCCCTTCCAGAGGTCATCCGTTCATGAGACTGTCCAGAGGTCGTCACTTCCAGAGACTATCCTGAGGTTGTCTGCGCCCGAGACCGTCCTGAGGTCGTTTGTGCCCGAGACCATCCAGAGGTCGTCTGTGCTCAAGATCGTCCAGAAGTTGTCAGTCACAGAGACCATCCAGAGGTCGTCTGTCCCTGAGACCACACAAGTCGTCTGTCCCCGAGACCGTCCAGAGGTCGTCTGTCCCTGAGACCACACAAGTCGTCTGTCCCCGAGACCGTCAAGAGGTCTTCTGTGCCCTACTCGATTACATCTCGTATCTCGCTTCTAACCTAACGTATCGTGTCAAGTATCTAGCTTCTACCCGTGGTTATCACTCTACCTACCTAGTCTCGCTCCATCAATCCTCGATTTTCGCCTCTCGTCTCTCCTTATTTCACTCATTTACCTCTTCATGTCGTCTTTCTCCTATCAGTGCCCCTTTTTTTTCATTACTTTGCCAATTTTTCAATAAACGCCACTTTGGGTCTGATCCACTGCCTGCGTGTGTCATCTATCCCTAGCGTCACAATGAGATACACTTAGGATTGGCTGAGACCCCCTGGTAAAGCATAAGTATATGTTTTGATGGATTTCATCTAATTTTCCTATGTACATTGTTCCAGTTACTGTATTATGTTATAGTTACTGAACTACTCTATATAGAGGCTGTCAGAGGCTGGTGTTCCTCTTGGTGAGAGGTTGTTGAATGCTATACATGCCTCTATTACATATTTGCCCAGATCATCACGTCTAGCATTCAATAATCTCTGACCATGAAGTAAACTACCCAAAAGTAACCTCTGAGACTCTTTTTATAGACAGCGGGGGGTAACACTTTTACGCCCTAATGACAAGACACAGTGTCTAATCAAAGAGACAGCCAGAGAGAGAGAGAGAGAGAGAGAGAGAGAGAGAGAGAGAGAGCATGTCTGCCATATCCCAAAGTGTTCAATAAAATATGCATCCAAAAAATGTATTAAAAAGAAAACACTCAAAACATTATTTAAATCCTTTCAGTCTTTCCTTCGGGAATGCTGTATTTTCTGCAAAGGTAAAGAGCTACATTAAGACAAGAATATTAGAATAGAACATAAAAACAGTTTGAAATAGTACTTACCATTTTGTCATACACCAAATGTTCAATTACCAGTTAGAAAGTGTACTGTATGTCAAGCTCAGGAGGTCTTTTTTACAGCGCTCTTAGTGTCTGTTCCTATGTTTACAAAGAGTTTCATTACTCACTAGTTGGAGATGTTGAAATTTGTTTTCAAATACAGTTACCACTGAGGTCACCCTAGCATGCCTGCAGATGGGGGTTGGGGTTCCAGGTTCATAGAAATTCCCCGAGTGTATATTCTGTGCATTAATGAGGGAAAAAACAGATTATCCATGTACATACACATTTACATGGTCAGCAATTTGTTTCCATGCGCCTTCACATGGGCTTAGTAGCAGCAACCTTATTGCTTTTTGCCTTGAATACAGTTGATAATCTTCAAAGACCGATAAAATAGCAGGTTGTTTTTCTGCTGTGACATATACTTATTTACACTGCTCTAGCTTTTCCAACAAACATATGAGCCTGTGCGAGCTCAACCCTTTTTAAAGTGCATGCCTACAGGACTTGATGAGAAAAGTCTCTTTAATAAGTTGTTTAAACAGTGTAGTGGTGCCAATATAATACTGAAACCCCACTGTGTCTGAACCTGCTTCGTGATACAGCCCATAGACAAAGAAGAAAAGAGGAGTTTATATAGAGATAGGACAGCAAGTAGCAACAGTTCTACCTGCTGTCGAAAACAGAGAAAGACAGGAGTCTTGCAGGATGTTGTGGTGCTCAAGCACACCTGATCCTGTCATATTCACCCAGGTGTGGCTCTGATGCACAAGAACAGAACCACCAAGGAGAACCCAAGAAAGCGCCCAGCTCACCCAAAGTATGAAAACCCAACTGAAGCAAATAGTTCATGAAGTTTAGAATCCCAGTCTCCTGGTTTTATTAATTAAAATAACACAGATCAGTCCCTGGCTATGCAAGCAAGAAAAATGTTCAACCAAATCATGTGTGGAAGGTAATTTTCCTCTTAAACAGGAGCATCCAATTAACACTAAAGGAATGGTGAACAGAGGAAATTAGGCTGTAGCTATAGAGAAATGTAGAAACTGTGATGAGTATATAAACTAAATATGGTGTCTATGTTCTTGTGAGGACACTAATTGATTTCTTTCTTCCCCTCAGCACACGACTGTGCTTCCTTTCATCATCATTGAGATGAGATCATCACATCATCTATATCCCAGCAGACTGTGTGGACTCTTGGCTGTATGCAGTTTTACAGTGGGATATGTTCTTTGGTAACTGCACTAACTTTGTCCAAGCTTAATGTCTAACTGTCATCATATGCTACTTAGAACAGTGCAGCTGTGCTGTAATGTGGTGCCTTATATTCAGGATTTCATTATGTTTTTGATATCTTCATTGGCCAAATCTGTAGAGACAGTCACAATTTTTGTTGGATGAATGATACCTAGTTAGTACAAGCAAACTCAGACAAAGTAAAATTATTCTTCCTTAGCTAAAGACATGTATTGCAGTTGTTGGGAAGTGGTGCTGCAGTCACAGACCTGGAAACTTCTCAAGCCAACAGACAGTGACTAATACTTAAATAATAATGCATGTTTTTCTTACGTAGCACCTTTCACAATCCCAGGGACAGCAAATACTAATAAGTAAAACAACAATAAAACAGTACAATAGTATTGATTGAAAGGAAGTGCTTCTGAAGGGACATGAAGGGTGAAATGGGGATGCAGTCATAAAGAGTTTGGGGCAACAAACACAGCCTGGGGGCTACAGCACTGACAAATCTGCCACTAGGGTGTGCAGTATTGACATCTGACATCTAATATGTCACTATTTTCTGGGACTAACAATAGTTAGATGATACTTTGGCAGTGAATATCTTGGGTCTAAAGTATTCAAAATTTGTTTGAACCCAACTCAATCAACCCCCTGAATTTGCACTGTGTTTTTCATGATATAATTGGAGACAGCATTTGTTATGTCTTGCCATCTGTTGCTTTTACATTTACATTTACAGCATTTAACAGACGCACTTATCCAGAGCGACTTACAATTGGTATAGTTTTACAATCCAAGCAATTGTGGGTTAAGGGTCTTGCTCAAGAACCCAACAGTGGCAGCTTGGCAGAGGTGGGATTTGAACCCTGGACCTTCTGGTCCAGAGTCCAGTACTTTAACCGATAGGCTACCACAGTCCCTACCACAGTACCTTGTTGCTTTTCACTAAGGTTTACCGATTGTGTTTTTGTGCTGCTACCTTGGATGGATTAATCCTGTCAAGGACAGCTGACTCCCTGAAGTCATATTCCTCATATTTTTGTGCAACATCTGTCTTTTAAAAGCCAAACCACCTTCATGCAAGTGAGAATTAAACTGTTGACATAGACTGCAAAGCTGGAGAGGTCTGTATTTTCTCCTGGTGCAGTTTGTTCACTCATTTGTAAGCACGCATTTTTAGGTAGAACACTAGCTTCAGTTGTGGTGCTAGCACACTGCACTCAGTGCACATGCACAGTAGTTTGTGCTACCTGGCTACATTATGCAGTGAATACGTAAGGTGTGTTTTGGACTGTTTTTTTGAAAAGTGATTGACATATTTGCTAAAGACAGCTCACACATTGTTAAAACAACTGTTGGCGGGGAATGACACACACTAGCCCAACAAATGTAAATTTGGAATCCTTTATCTGATAGATTTGATTTGAGTTTTTTTTACAAGAAGTTTAGTTAGTAATACATCACATAAGCGAAACATACAGGATCCATGGGATACAAGTTCAATTACTTAGATTTGGAGAATTTCAAAGTCTGCGAGTACAGCTTATAGTGTTAGAACCTAAATCCTAAACAGTGTAAGTGCAATACAGGTAGTCCTCAACTTACGATGCAGATCCGTTCCTAGGTGGCGTCTTAAACCGATTTCCGGTGTAAGTCGGGACACACGTACATACTGTACGTAAATAACATACTGTAAGCACTTATCCTATCCTAACACCTATCCTAACACAGTAATTGTCACGCCGGCTGTAAGTTTCAGGAAGCACACGCAGGGAGAGTGAACTGAACACAGACAGCGTTTATTAAAGAAACTGAATCTAGTAACCGACAGGATAACGGCACATCAACGAAGTGCTGAACGAAAACGGAATACTAATCGGGTGGTAGACAAGCGGATGACGGAACGAAGAGGAGAGGTAGGTGCGCGATACGAGAGATTAGGATAAGGATAACAGACGCGATCGAAAGAACGAGGTGGAAAGTGATGGAAGGGCGGCGTGGTGCGCAGGTGCACGAGTGAGCCGTGGGAGAAAGTGCGCGAAGGTGGGCGTGGTGCGAGAGCGAACGTGACAGTAATTATCAAAAAACAAGCCGCGTAACCGTGTATTCTTCCGCCGCGCACACCAAACACGAAGTTCGCGTTATGACGTTTGCGATGCAAAACCACTTAAGTCGAAACAAGGCTTCATACAATAAATGGGAGATGTGTCGTAACGAAACGAAACGTCGTAACCCGAGGACTACCTGTACATACAGGTATACATTTGGAAGTGCTGATATCTGCAGTAACTGTTACTCAGGTACACAGTAGTAAACCTAGCATTAACCTGAACTTGCTTTCAACCAGAAACTTTTATATAAAACTTGAACATAGATCCCAACATAAACCCACACAAACGGTAGTGGTGATATTTCTATCAACACAAAAGTAAAACACAATCAGTGTACCATACACCTGACATTCACAGAAACAAAAAAACATACATTTACAGTAAACTTAAACAACCAAAAACTTACATTACATCCACACAACTATTAAGATATTATTGTAGATGCTACTTATCCCACAAGATTCTCTCTGCCACCCACTGGAGAGAGGCTAGTGTAGGGCACAGCGAGTAGACTGAAATCAGAGGAGCTGGGGGTTTCTCTCGGCTCGTGAAAGCCTCTTAGGAACATCATCCATGTTGATAGTGATGCTGGACATTTTAGAGACTAGGTTCTTAGACCCTTCTAACAGTAAGTCAAAAAATTTTTTCAGATTAAGAAAGTTTAGAAAGCTCCCTTCTGGTAGGCTCTTCAGATCATGAGTGCCAAATCAAACAGATACCAAAACATCTTGATGCATGCTCAATAATCCAGGAAAGAAAATCCCAGAAGTTGAATCTGTTCATCTGGACATAGATTTTGTCGGAGAAACGTTTCGTCACTCATCTAAGTGACTTCTTCAGTCTCACCTAGAGATCCGGACCTATATCAGACATTCATTCAACAATGCAATTGTTTTTGTTATTACGCCAATTGCTCCGATCATGCCAGGGTGGCTTTCATTGTTTCACGCCTCTCAGGCTTGGCCTTACAATGGTCCAGCAACATGTGGCCTATGGCCCAAGCCTGGGCCGAGGAGCAATTTTTGGAGGCACTCAGGGTTGAGTTGAGTCTTCTCCCTGTGAAAGTCCAGAAGATGTCTGATCCAGAGCACATCTAGAAGATGTCATATCCTGGTTCTGTTCAGAAGACGTCACATCAGGGCTCCATCCAAGAGACGTCACTTCCGGGTCTCAACCAGAGGATGCCTGTCCACAGGTTGCCCGTCCCAGAGACTGTCCAGAGGATGCCTGACTAGAGGACGTCAGCACCTGTGCCCGCGCCGAGTATGTTCGTGCGTGTTATAAAGACGTCAGTGCCAGCAACTGCGCCGAGGACATCTGTCCCAGATATGTTTGGAGGGCATGATGTCTTCTCTAATCCGTGCCCCCCTTCTGGACCCACACCACCTACCCGGGTTCCCAATGGCGACTCCGATTGGCAGCAGCACTATGGCAACCCCACTCGCCAGCAGCACGACGACGACCCTGATCACCAGCTTCTTGATGGCGAACCTGCTCGCCAGCAGCATGATCGTCACCCCGATTGGCAGCAACCCGATGGCGACTCCGATCGCCAGCTTCTCGACAGCGACCCTGATTGCCAGCTACTCATCGGCGACCCTGCTCACCAGCAACCCAAAAGCTACCAGAATCCTCCCAGGTGTCGTCCCGGAAGAAAATCTCCGGAGGCCTATAACGTGCCATTGTTGGAGTTCTAGTTCCGTTAATTTGAAGGTGAAATTAGAATCAGGTGTTTTTGAGCAATGGGATGACAATCAGGTGTGAGTGGGCACCCTGTTTTATTTAAAGAACAGGGATCTATCAAAGTCTGCTCTTTACAACACGTTTGAGGAAGTGTATCATGGCATGAACAAAGGAGATTTCTGAGGACCTCAGAAAAAGTTGTTGATGCTTATCTGGTTGGAAAAGGTTACAGAACCATCTCTAAAGAGTTTTAATTCCACCAATCCACAGTCAGACAGATTGTGTACAAATGGAGGAAATTCAAGACCATTGTTACCCTCCCCAGGAGTAGCTGACCAAAAAAGATCACTCCACGAGCAAGACTTGTAATAGTTGGTGAGGTCACAAACGACCCCAGGGTAACTTTTAAGCAACTGAAGACCTCTCTCACATTGGCTGATGTTAATGTTCATGAGTCCACCATGTTATGTTCATTTTCTTTGACTTTTATTTTATTGCAGAGAGTATGAACCCAATATATCCACTATAGTTTTTTTTCTGGACGATCTCATTTTATTTGTTAATAAACATTCATTCTTGGATTTCAGGCCTGCAACACATTCCAAAGATGGGACAGGGACAATTTTGGGCTAGTAATGAGGAAAAAAAAATTATGATGTGATTTCAATCAGGTGATGTCAACAGGTGATTATAATCATGATTTGGTACAAAAGCAGTATTCACAAACGGCTGAGCCTTTAAGTAGTAAAGATGGGCAGAGGATCTCCAGTTTATCAACAGATGTGTGAGAAAATTATTGAAATGTTTAAAAACAATACTCCTCAAAGCAAGCCTAGAAGGGATTTCGGTCTTAATGTTTTTTGATTTGGCTTGTTTTGGATTGTCTTGTTGAAAAATTCAGGGAAGTCCCTGGAATGTAGCTTATGTTGCTCTAAAATCTGAGTGTACTTTTCTGAAGTATTGCTGCCATCACAGAAGTGTAAATAACCTTTGCCAAGGGCACTGACACAACCCTATATCTTGACAGAGCCTGACTTTTGGACTTGTTGCTGACAGTCTGGAAAAAAGATCTGGAATACTGATTAGTCTTACCACAATACAAATTTCCACTGTGTGATGGTCTATGCCAGATGTCCAGAGAGGTCGACGTCACTTCTGGACATGGTTAAGTGACAT
Source organism: Ancistrus triradiatus (assembly GCA_025084515.1). Classification (NCBI taxonomy): domain Eukaryota; kingdom Metazoa; phylum Chordata; class Actinopteri; order Siluriformes; family Loricariidae; genus Ancistrus; species Ancistrus triradiatus. The sequence continues at coordinate 88,385 of JAJAGP010002738.1, forward strand.
TTGTGAATGTAACTCCTTGTTGTAGTGCCTGATAAAGGCTTGATAACGTAATCCCTTGCCTATCTGGTTCTATCAGCTGTTGATGAATGGCAGTTCTTGATGCAGTGCTGCCTGAAGGATCGGAGATGAAGCCTCTTCAGTTTAAGCTTGTGCACTTGCCCTTTACGCACTGAAATTCTTCCAGATTCCTTGTTTTCTTAAATGATACTATGCACTGCAGATGAATAAATATGTAAAGCCCTTCCAGTCTTTCTTAGATGCACATTGTTTTTAAACGTTTCAATAATTTTATTACATATTTGATGATAAATTTGAGAGCCTCTGCCCATCTTTACTCCTCAAAGACTCAGTCTTTCATGAATTTCTACCAAATTACAATTATAATCGCCCATTGGCATTACCTGTTTGAAATCATATTGTTATTTAGTTTCTTTTACCTCATTACTAGCTCTAAATTGTCCCAACTGTTTTTTGGAATGTGTTGCAGGGCTGAAATGTAGGAATGGATGTTTATTATTAAATGAAGTTGACCAGAATAAAACATGAAATATACTGTATTTTGTTCATACTGTCTGCAGTGAAATTAAAGTCCAAGGAAATGTAAGGAACACTGCATATTTTTATTTATTTGAATTTTCCATACTGTCCAAACTTCTTCTTATTTGGGGTTGTATTACTATAATCATATTAATTGGATAACATTTAATTTTTACATTTAACATCTAAGCCTCCCAAAGAGGTGGGGTCCCTTTTGAGTCTTGGACCTCCCAAGGTTTCTTCCTTATAATGTTTAGGAAGTTTTTCCTTTCCACTGTCACCCTATTCTTGCTCAATATTGGCTTGGACATAGATGACAGAGAATTATAACCCTGCTTTGAGACAATGCTCCACTGTAAAAAACATTATAGAAATAAATATGACTTTGACTTTATGTATGGTATTCTAATAATTTATCTTGATATGAGACTATGAATTTAAATTTGGCTCACCACCAAAAAGAACTGGATTTGTGTCCCAAGGGGTTCCTTTTGGCCACACAGACATATGGTTAGCCATGTATGATGAAGGACGACTGGGATCACCAACTACAAATGTGCCCTACGATTGGACTGGAGCCCCATTCAGAATATAGCAGGAATAAGCTCCAGATTGCTGCACAACCCTGACCAGGACAGGTCGAGATAAAAAGAAGGGGGGGTTAGCATAATCTTTCTTGTTTTAAAATAATTTATAATGCTCATTCTAGGAAAAACTTAATATGGATAAGATGTACATGTCTGAGAGGTCACAGGTCCAGAGTGCCCTCCAGTATTCCAGAACTGGTAAATAGCAATTAATTTCCTTGAAGTCTTAAAGTATTGTGCCAATGTACATCCAGTCAATCTTTTTTTTCATATCAAATCAGCCAAAATCAAAAGAAATAAGCACAAGCCATGGTCAGATTACTACCTATCATAAATTAATCATATTTCAACATATTAGTAGACCATTGGATAAATTTGTATGCAATCCTACATGGGTATTATCATGTCAAGTCAAGTCAAGTCAGATTTATTTATATAGCGCTTTTTACAATGGAGCATTGTCTCAAAGCAACTTTACAAGTTTAGACTATCTCCTAATAACTACGTCCAATCCCAAATTGAGCAAGCCTAGGGCGACAGTTGCAAGGAAAAACTCCCTAGTTCTAGGAAGAAACCTTGGGAGGACCAAGACTCAAAAAGGTGTAGATGATAAATCTAAGAGCGAAACTAAAGTCATGGAGTCAAAGTTAAAATAAAATGTGAAGTATGCACATCGACATTAAGTGGCCCGGGTATGATGATAAATCTAAGAGCGAAACTAAAGTCATGGAGTCAAAGTTAAAATAAAATGTGAAGTTTGCACATCGACATTAAGTGGCCCGGGTATGATGGGGCTGGAGCTGATGACGGAAGCAGCTTGAGTGGAGCTCCAGCAGATGAACATCATGTGTGGGGCTGGAACTGCCGGAACACAGCTCGGAGAGAAAACAGAAAATGTAATTAGTTATTGATTAAGAGCACAGTGTCTATTTAACAATCACTGATGCCATGTCATGTAACTTGTAATATGGTACTTTAAATTCATAGACAGAATCCAACAGAATTATTTGTTGAAAATTATTTACTGTCAGGCAGTCTGTGAGATACTCATTGTGTGCACATCACAAAGAGAGAACTTTATACCTTTAAAACAAAAATTAGAATATATCATACAGTGGTGCTTGAAAGTTTGTGAACGCTTTAGAATTTTCTGTTTTTTGCGTAAATGTGACCTAAAACATCATCAGATTTTCACAAAAGTCCTAAAAGTAGATAAAGAAAACCCAGTTAAACAAATAAGACAAAAATATTATACTAGGTCATTTATTTGCTGAGAAAAATGTTACATATACTAATATTACATATTAGTGAGTGGCAAAAGTATGTGAAACTCTAGGATTAGCTGTTAATTTAAGGTTAAATTAGAGTCAGGTGTTTTAAATCAATGGGACGACAATCAGGTGTGAGTGGGCACCCTGTTTTATTTAAAGAACAGGGATCTATCAACATCTGCTCTTCACAGCACATGTTTGTGGAAGTGTACGAACAAAGGTGATTTCTGAGAACCCCAGAAAAAGAGTTGTTGATGCTCATCAGGCTGGAAAAGGTTACAAAACCATCACTAAAGAGTTTGGACTCCACCAATCCACAGTCAGACAGATTGTGTACAAATGGAGGAAATTCAAGACCATTGTTACCCTCCCCAGGAGTGGTCAACCAACAAAGATCACTCCAAGAGCAAGGCGTGCATAAAAGCGTTATGAACCTTATCCCATCTGTGAAACATTGTGGTGGTGGTAGTAGTCAAGTCAGATTTATTTGTATAGTGCTTTTTACAATAGAGCATTGTCTCAAAACAACTTTACATTAGCTTCTAATATCTACGTCCAATCCCAAATTGAGCAAGCCCAGGGCGACCGTGGCAAGGAAAAATTCCCTAAGCATTATGAGGAAGTAACCTTGGGAGGACCAAGACTTAAACAGGGATACAATCTCATTGGGCGGCATAGATGATGGAAGAATGAAACTAATTTATCTAAACCAATACGTCTTGGAGTCATCTTTCAAATAGAATATAGAATATGCACATTGGCATTAAGTAGTCTGATACACAGAGTCACTCTAGGATCTTGAGTCTAAGCAGGAAAGTCCTAGGTGGCACTTCGTCCCCAGCCAACCAAAAGAGGGAGAGAGTTACTGCCCTCTGGTGTGACCCGGGTATGTGATGCTGGAGCTGATGACGGAAACAGCTTGAGTGTAACTGAAGCGGATGAACGTCATGTGTGAGGCAGGAACTGGTACCAGAACACAGCTTGGAGAGAAAACAGAAAAAGTAATTAGTTATTGATTAAGAGCACATTGTCTATTAACAATCACAAATGCCATGTGTAGCTAGAGACCCCGGCAGCATTAGCTGTAGCAGCAAAACTAGAAAGAGGAGAATCGGGAGGTAACAAAGCCAAGAGGGATCATATGAGACATCGGCAACCCCACGGGAGGCAGAAGACAGCAACCCAACGTCTCTGATCACCATAAGGCTCTTTGACTATGATTGTATGATTCGACTTGGATTGTAAGACACTAAGAATTCACTCAGTACAAAGCCATGTAGAGCTTTATAAGTTATAAGAAGTATTTTGTAATCAATGCGGAATTTAACGGGGCAACCAGTGTAGTGATGATAGAACAGAACTGAAACGATCAAATTTTCTAGTTCGAGTTAGCGCTCGAGCAGCTGCATTCTGAACTAATTGAAGTTTATATATAGATTTACTAGAGCATCCAGTAAGTAAGGCGTTACAGTAATCCAACCTTGAGGTTATAAACGCATGAACCTGTTTATCCGCATCATTAAAAGAGAGGATATTTCTAAGTTTAGCGGTGTTACGTAATTGAACAAAAGCAACTCAAGTGATGTTGTTAATGTGCGCATCAAAGAAGAGATCTGAATCAAATATGACACCCAGGTTTTTTACAGATAGACTGGGCAATACTTAGCTGACATCTAGAATTAGGATAGATGTAGTATGCACACCATACCTCACTTTTGAGAGCCTGAAGCATAGATTATTTACATCAACAAACTGGTACCGGTCGGTCAAGTAGGATTTAAGCCAAGAAAGTGCCAATCCCTTAATATCTACAGTATTTTCTAGTCTGTTTAGTAAAACTTTGTGATCTATAGTGTCAAATGCTGCACTTAAATCGAACAGAACAAGAAAAGAAACACATCCATTATCTGAGGACATTAGCAAATCATTTAGTACCGTAATTAATGCTGTTTCAGTACTATGATGGGGCCTGAAGCCAGACTGAAATGTTTCATAAATACCATTCCTTTGGAGGTAACTGCAGAGCTGCTGATAGACGGCTTTTTCTAAGATTTTGGAGAGAGATGGTAGATTTGAAATTGGTCTATAATTAGAGATCACACATGGGTCAAGATTGGCATTTTTAATTAGTGGTTTAATAACAGCACACTTAAAGGATTTGGACACATAACCAAAGGTAAATGGATGAATTTAAATAACTAACAGTGTCTCTATAACACTAGGTATTACTTCTTTGAGTAAACGTGTAGGAATTGGATCTAATTAACACGTTGATGACTTAGACAAGCTGGTCAATGCGGATAGTTCAGTATTAGTAATTGGGGTAAAAGATTCTAGTCTTGATTTACAGCTAATTAAACAGATGTCTTCACTAATGCTGCATCTGGAAGGTTGCTGAATAGTTTGGTGATGTGTTTTATGCCTAATGTTTTCTATCTTACCATTAAAAAAATTCATGAAATCATTACTGTTAAAATTACACAAAATGTGAGAATGACTTTCTGTAGGGTTTGAAGACTGTATTAAAGAGAAATACAGCGTTATTCTTATTTTTCTCTATGATGGAGGAAAAATTTGCAGCTTTAGCTTTAGTGAGGGCACATTTATACTCTGCCATGCTGTCACTCCAAGCAATCTTAAATACCTCCAATTTACTATGTCGCCACATGCGCTTTAGGCGCCATGTTATTTGCTTTAAGGTACGGGTGTGGTCATTATACCATGGTGCTAGCCTTTTTTCCCTACTCCGTTTGACCCTAGCAGGAGCAATCATATCCAGGTCTAAGACACACATTCTAATTGGTCATTTACACACTCAAGATGATTGTGCTTCGTAAGTGTATTAAATTAAGACTGGTAGGTTTTTATTAAACACAGTTGGAGTAGCAGATGTGATAGTGCACTTGGTGTGATAACAAGGCAGAAATATTTTATATATTAGAGATAGCTCAAACACTAGAAGATAGTGATCTGAAATCGAATCACTTTGTGGGAACACATCAAGGTTATCTATATTAATACCAAATGTTAATATTAAAGTATATCTAAAGTATGATTACAGCAGTGGTCCCATCACATTATGAGTGATACTCATGGATTCTAAGATGGACTCGAAAGCAATTTTAAGTGGATCCTGCTCATTGTCAAAGTGAATATTAAAATCACCTACAATTAAAGTCTTATCTGTTGAAAGTACTAAGCAGGAAAGAAAGTTAGCAAATTCCTGAAGAAGTTCTGAATAATGACCTGGAGGGCAGTAAATAATGATAAGCTGAAAAGAATGTGGTTTTGACTTCCATGACGATGGATCAGTCACATTAAGAATCAGTATTTCAAACGAATTAGCCTTGTAATGGGATTTAGTTGTAACACCTAGCTCTTTGTCAAAAATTGTGGCTACGCCTCCCGCCCAACCATTAGGACGAGGGCGATGAGCTTGACTGTATCCAGGAGGTGAGGCTTCATTTAAGGTTAAATATTCATCAGGTCTAATCCAAGTCTCAGTGAGACAGAGAATGTGTAAGCATTTATTAGTGATCATTTCATTTACAATCACTGCTTTGTTTGTAAGTGATCTAATGTTGAGTAATCCTAGCTTTAGTCTAAGGTTGTTATTTATATGGGCACTATCTGTGTTTATCGTAATGAGATTATTAAAACAGAGTTTGAGTGTGTTTATGTTTAGGACTGATGGGGGTAACAGACACAGTTTCAATACCGTGAGTTCTGGGTGACGGTGCATGGCTACCGTCAGACAGTTGTTTAAGCATGACTGTCTGCTTCCTGACCCGTGCTCTGGATAGTCAGCCCCTAAAAAATCTGGCCATAAGACTATGGGCAAAGTTGCAGTAGATGAGAGCAGCACCCTCCCGAGTGGGATGGACACCGTCCCATCCTAAAAGGTCAGGCTTACCCTCAAAGTTTGTCCAATTGTCTATATAGCCCACATTGTTTTCAGAGCACCACTTGGACAGCCAGCAGTTCAGCGACCATCACCTGCTGTAAGCTTGGTCACCTCGCCGCATTGGGATGGGGCCAGAGCACACTACTGCATCGGTCATCGCCTTCGCCACTCTAACCACCTCTACAAAATTAGCCTTAGTAACCTCTGACTGAAGAAGGCGTATATCATTAGCCCCTACATGAATAACTATCCTAGAAAATCTGCGGCTCTCGAGTTCACTAAGACTCGTTACAATGTCCGGCACTCTGGCTCCCGGGATACATGTAACTCTAGCTGCTGGTGTCCCTAAAGAGGTAGCAAGTTTCACATGTCATAAAATAGAGTCACTTATGACCAGAGCTCTTTCAACAGGCTGCTCAATGGGTGCATCACTGAGGAGGGTAAACCTGTTGGACACCTGAACAGGTAAAGAGTGGTGCTCTCGTGCGCCAGCTTTACGACTACGTCGCCAAACCGTCACCCACTTGCCCTGCTGCGAGGACGCTGCCGGTGCCGGGTCACTAACTACCCATGTGGCATCCTGATCTACTAAGCTAGAAGCTGAGCTAGCCTTCTCTAATGTCTGGATGCACCCTTCTAAAACTACAATCTTCTTCGTTACTAGCTAGCTACAAGCCTACACGTATTACAAATGAAATTTAAACTAATGACGGAGGAAGAATAGCTGAACATGCCACACTCGGCACAGGGAACAAGCGCAGAAGCCATCTTAAAACCATTAATTAAATAATAAATTAAAGTTACTTAGCTTCAAGTAGTGTTGTGGGGTGACAATTAATGATCTGGTTCAGCCAACGGTAAGCTGCAGCCGATAGTCTAATGCAATTCTTGTTTAAAGCATCGATGGAAAGTTAATACAAAACGTCACAAAAAACTAAGTCTCAGAAAAAAATGAAGGTTGGAAAAGGCTGTAAAAGTTATAAAAACACACTACAGCAACAGATGAAGCCGAAAAAGACGTGATTCTGGTAATTAGCTAATGGCTAATTACTGCAAACACACGCCGGTATATCTGTAAAGTTACTAAATAACGATTAGCGGCAAAAAATATAATCCGCCAGTAATAGAAGGAAATTATTAAGATTTTGTAAAAAGTACTGTATATACGATACAAATGCGATCGGGAATTAAAACAGTTAAAAAGTAATAAACAGCTAACAGCTACAAACAGCGTGAATGAGTCTGGGTTGCCAGATCCTCACAATCCTCGCATCGGTGGTCAGGTCATATTTATGCAGAATTATAGAAAACTCTAAAGGGTTCACAAACTTTCAAGCATCACTGTATGGTCTGACATAAAACTACAAATTCTGTGTTTAATACCAACACTATGTATGAAACACTAAGAGCATTGTCTGAAATGTTGAAATGGTACTGGTGTTACATATTGACACTCCACTAATGGATTCTGCAGTCAGAACTTGTAGACGTTCACAGACAATGGGGAAGGACCACAACTACAAGCCTGATTTTAACAGTCTGCTTTTTTCCCTCTGTTTCTTTAAGGATGTGCTGGGTACATAATGTTACTGGGGTCTGGGTGTACCCACTTCTAGAGCACATTGGCACCACAGCCAGAGTTCTTTTCTTCATATTCCTCACAGCACTCATTAGCCTCTACTATCTAATGGGGGAAATTCTTAACAGCTATATCTGGGACTGCTCAAGGAGTAAGTGTGTGTGTATTTTTTTATCTTTGTGAAAAACCCACAACAAAAGCAATACCTAAAAATGTCTTGATGCATGCTCAATAATCCAGGTAAGTAAATCCCAGAAGTTGAATCTGTTCATCTGGACATAGGTTTTGTCGGAGAAACGTTTCGTCACTCATCTAAGTGACTTCTTCAGTCACAGCTAGTTGGAAAACTTCTTATATACAGCACATATGCATAACGACTCGTACCAGCACCATTGCATAACAATGGGACCGGTGATCAGTTTAATATGCAGATTGACATAGCCATTAATGACAATGGCCACGAGCTGTGTCTTCAATCCACCTATTTTACATACAGAGAGCAGTACTATAGGCAGAAACATGGGTGCGCCATGGGCTCCCCAGTTTCACCTATCTTGGCCAATCAGTATATGGAAAAAGTGGAAAAAAGATCACTAAGATCCTATTCAGGAACACCACCCAGCCATTGGTTCAGATATGTGGATGACACCTGGGTGAAAATGAAATCTCAGGAAGTACCACATTTCACTGACCACATCAACTCAGTGGACAGACACATTAAGTTCACCAGGGAGGATGTGAAGAACGGCAGGTTAGCCTTCTTGGATTGTGAGATTGTGATTGGAGATGGGGGACCATTGAAAGTCGATGTTTACTGTAAGCCAACACATATGGATCAGTACTTAAGGTATGACTCTCATCATCCACTGGTGCACAAACTAGGAGTCATCAGGACACTGTACCACCGAACAGGCAGCGTCCCCACTGACACAGCGGCCAAGGATGGAGAGAAATCTCACATTAAGCAAGCCCTAGGTAAATGTGGTTATCCGAACTTTGTCAAAGCCGGTAAGATGTCCAAACAGTGCTCCAGCAGATCGACTAGAGGAGAACAACAACCGCAGTCAAGTCAAGTCAAGTCAAGTCAAGTCAGATTTATTTATATAGCGCTTTTTACAATGGAGCATTGTCTCAAAGCAACTTTACAAGTTTAGATTATCTCCTAATAACTACGTCCAATCCCAAATTGAGCAAGCCTAGGGCGACAGTGGCAAGGAAAAACTCCCTAGTTCTAGGAAGAAACCTTGGGAGGACCAAGACTAAGCATAAACCAGTGGTGATTCCATATGTGGCAGGAACATCGGAACAATTGAGACGCATATTTTCCAAACACCGCCTCTCGGTGGCTTCCAAACCCCAAAACATGCTACGCCAGAAATTGGTCCACCCCAAGGATCGGGTCCCCCAGCACAAACAGAGTAATGTAGTGTACACTGTTAAGTGTCGGGAGGATTGCCAGGAATTGTACATTGGGGAAACCAAACAGCCACTGGCTAAATGGGTGGCACAACATAGAAGACCTACCTCATCAGGTCAGGACTCTGTGGTTTACACCCACCTACAGGCCAGTGGCCACTATTTCAGGGATGAAGATGTGCATATCCTTGATAGGGAGGAACGATGGTTTGAATAAAAGAAGCCATTTTTGTAAAAAGGGAACGTCCATCCCTGAACTGAGGAGGGGTCCTCAGAGTACACCTCTCACCATCTTACAACGCCGCTATCGCAGCCCTTCCCCAATCCTGTGTGAATGGCACATGTGGCCATTGTCATTAATGGATATGTCAATCTGCATATTAAACTGATCACCAGTCCCATTGTTATGCAATGGTGCTGGTACCAGTCGTTTTGAAAATGTGCTGTATATAAGATTGAGGACGTTTTCCAACTAGCTGAGACTGAAGAAGTCACTTAGATGAGTGACGAAACGTTTCTCCGACAAAACCTTATGTTCAGATGAACAGATTCAATGTCTGGGAATACCTAAAAAGTGTATGAATTTGAGGACATTTGATTGTCCTCACAAACCAAAGTGCACATCTACAAAAGCTGAATGAGCACACACTGTATGGTGTATGAGCACACTGGAAAACTGGAAAGTGATTTCATCATAAGGATTGCAATGAACATTTACTGTACCTGATGCTCTTTAGACACAAGCAGAGGATAACAGAAGTTAGTCTTCAAAATCAGTTTTTCAGTGAAGATGATAAGGTGTAGGAATTCTGCAGTAGAAATGGAATTTGCAGCACTGTGGCACAATGGTAAGAATTGGCACCTCACAGTTCCAGAGAACCCTGGTTTGAATCCTGACTTGGACTCTGATATTGTAGAGTTTGTATGTTCTCCCCATGTCTGTGTGGGTTTCCTCCAGGTACTCTGATTTTCTCCCATATTCCAAAGACATGCTTCACTTGGTGTCTCCTGTCTATGGTTGGTCCCATTGTGCCCTGTGCTTCCGGATAGGCCCTTACTTTCTGCTGCCCTGAGTTTGATTAGTTGGGTATGACAAATAATTGATACATCATCTGTATTTCTGTATCTTCTGTACACTGGAGCAGAAATTTGAAAGACATTGATGCACTTGTTTGGCTGGTTTGCTTTCACACAATCACTGGAACAGGAACACAAGTAGATTTACATTTACATTATTTAACAGACACTCTTACCCAGAGGAACTTACAATTTATACAGTCTTTACAATCGAAACAATCATGTGTAGCGTGATAGCTGTATCCCCCTTTCTTTACCCTCTTCAACAAGTCATAAACTTTATGACTCCTTGAATGCAAAAGGCCCCTCTGGACATGATCTTACCCCCACCAAGTGAAGGCCCCACATCTGGACAAGACTCTGGCTTAACGGGCCAGATAAACAACTTTTTCCTCAAAACAACAGAAGAAACTTAGGACATGGCCAAGCCCAGATAACCTGTGCATCTCGGCTATCATAAACTAAGTCCATGTGTCAACCTTAAAAGGGGGTTTCAACGGTCCAGGCCACCAAGTTCCTTAAATTTCTCTCCAACTGTTACTTTTACGACCCTTTTTCGCAACCAGCCTGGCACCAGAAAGACAGCCCTGGATTTACGACACCAAGAAACTATCAGCTTTTGTTCTAAGAGACAAACTTTAGTAATGGTATTTAAACTTTTGTTGAGAACAGATTATCTTTGCCTGAAACCCTCAATTAGATAACCCATGATATTTCCTTCATAATAAGTCTAAACACACCCATATGTGTCTAGCTAGTTCATATAAAGAGTTGATCGGAGATATTCCTCGTACCCACAAATATATAATCATATGTATATGCATGTTACTGATTTGTCAATGTATTCTCATCTCTATTTGGTTAATGTTTTAGCATAATGATCATTTTTATACTTAAATTGATCCCGTTGGTTATGATTAGAAATAACAGCTGTTGTCTATATGTATCGATCGCTCGTTTTATACTCGTTCATACTTATAAAGAACAGAAATGAAGTTGTTATTTAGAATGTACTGTTTCCTACATCTTGTATCGATCGTATTATTATTTGTTTAAGGACTAGTAAATGTATGTGCTGTAGTTGGAATGATTTAACGACGTTCTAGGTTATCAATTCAAGGTACCTTTGATCATCTGAACCTTACAACGAAGTCTGCATCTAAACTTGTAACTTTGAGGATTTTTGGTTACTATGTGACACTTTTAATCACTTTAGATATGTAGAAATATATTAATTCAAGTTAGAACGTCTGTGGCTCATATGGTGAAATAAGACACAACCACGATAGGAGGGATTTACTGATGAGTCAGCTTCTCATTGGCTAAGTAAGGGCAACTTCATATGCCCCGCCTCCAGCTGCTTACGATCCGGACCATTCAAAAGCAACGCGGCCCGACCGCGTGGGGAGCTAGCTTCAAGTCTCGTGTGTTTGTTTTGTTCTCTTTGCTCTTCAAGTCTTTTCTTTGTCTTTTAAAGTTGCAGTTTTTCTTTTTATCAGCCTTTTTATTCGTTTTTGCTCAAGTTTTCGCATTTATTTTAAGTTTCCTGTGCCCAACAGTCTTAAGTAGTTCGCTATTGCCGAATTAGAAGATAGTTGAAAGACCAGCCAGCCAAGATCTACTTCAAGTCAAGTCAAGTCAGATTTATTTATATAGCGCTTTTTACAATGGAGCATCGTCTCAAAGCAACTTTACAAGTTTAGATTATCTCCTAATAACTACGTCCAATGCCAAATTGAGCAAGCCTAGGGCGACAGTGGCAAGGAAAAACTCCCTAGTTCTAGGAAGAAACCTTGGGAGGACCAAGACTCAAAAAGGGACC
>JAJAGP010002739.1:0-17500 GCA_025084515.1 Ancistrus triradiatus
ATATTGGATCATTTTCCTCAATAAATAAATGACCAAGTATAATATTTTTGTCTCATTTGTGTAACTGGGTTCTCTTTATCTACTTTTAGGACTTGTGAGAAAATCTGATGATGTTTTAGATCACATTTATACAGAAATCTAGAAAATTCTAAAGGGTTCACAAACTTTCAAGCACCACTGTACCTCTGGTTCCAGCCTGGTCCTCTGTTTTCCATCTCAGTTACATGCTGTTCCTTTGGGATCCATTCAATTTATCCAATTCATTTGGGTTCAATTTCTGTTCCATTTGGTTCCTTCAGGCCATTTCTCAGTTCCATCATGTTCTTCTATGTTCTACCTTGGTTATATCTTGTTCCTCTAAATTCCATCTCAGTTCTGTCCTGTATCTACATCTAAGTTCTGACTCATATCTCTGGGTTCCATCTTAGTTCTGTCCTGTACTTCTGGGTTCCGTCTCAGTTCCATTCTGCACCTCTGAGTTCTTTCTCAGTTGCATCCCATTCCTCTGGGTTTAATTTCAGTTCTTTCCCATTCCTCTGGGTTCCGTTTCTGTTCCATTCTTCTCCTTCCAGTTCTCTCAGTTCCATCCTATTCACCTGGGTTTCATTTTATTTCTGTCTTATCTCTCCAAGGTCCATTTCTGTTATGTCCTGTTCCTCCGGGTCACATCTTGGACTCCAGATTTTCCACCTCAGGTCCATGTGATATGGATCTGTGGCACACAGAAGATCTGGAGTGCGCCCATGACAGATAACTACAAAAAAAATGTGAAGCAGAAAGTAAAACGTATAAAAAGTATAAAAAGTCCAATCTTACATGTTAGCTCTGTAAATAATATTATGCATTTATGCATTATCTTTATGTACTATGTGTATCATGCTTAGATGGCACAGGTGGCTTAACAGCTCCTGCATTGTGCCATACCTGCCACCGTACACACAATAGAACTGTAGGTTATCGGTGCTGTGTGACATCACCGCCTCACCGTGCTTAATTCTCACCGCGCGATAAACTTATTAAGCCAACCTGTCACGTTCGCGCCCCGAACCCTTACAAATAGTCACTCTTATTTACTGAAATGTGGCATTAGCATTTCGTACCTGGTGAATGTGCCACTGTGTGCTTTGCCGCCGCGCTGAGAGTGAATGAGCTTGTCACGGTCGGGAGCTAATTTGTCAGGAAGAAAAAAGGCGGCAGGTGGGAACGCATGGCGCTGCAAGGGGGGAATAATTTAGTCTTGGGCTGCTAAATCAAGCTCGAGTACGGCTGCTTGGAAATATGCAGCGCCGGCAATAATAATAAGGCCGTAATAATGCCGGGGTGAGGGATGCCAGGGTAAAGCGCTGCCGCATTCGTCTCATAGTGATTCAGCTATTTGGTAACCTGTAAGCAGAAAAGGTCGCAGGTCTGCCTGAACAAAAAAGTTGTTGTTTAGATTCCAATAAGTTTGATTAGCAGAGATTAATGCATTTCTATTGTAGGAGTATGTTTATTCCTAGCAGGAGCAACGTCAAATTATTGGCCTGCATCGGAGAACTCTTCAACGCTTGCATGATAAAAAATGGACGGTAGAACTGAGATAAGATCTGGTTTCACTTCAGTTGGTCAGGTCGAGGCTCAGGTCGAGGCTCAGGCTCTATGTGGTAATAAAACGGAGAGGTTGAGTAGCTGAACTTACTGAATGTCCAGGATTTACCAGCTAGGGGTTTCAGTGCCAGGATGCCAAGATTGATGTGACTGAAATTGTGAACATAAGGAATCATTTTCATACAAAGCCCAGGAAATTGGCTGCTAATTGATGATTAATAAAATGATCGCAACCTAATTGTGTTAATTCCGGAATCATTTCATGTTAAATGGCTTAAAATCTGTCAGCCTGACCTCGATTAACGCGTGTTAGTTAGAGCTCAGACTCAGCTAGTGCTGGTTTTGCTGGTCGCCTCACAGTTCCAGAGATCCTGAGACTCTGGCCTGCGTGGAGTTTGCATGTTCTCCCCATACCCGTGTGAGTTTACTCCGGGTGCGTCGGGTTCCTCCCACAGAAAGACATGCGTTAGGTTAATTGGTTATTCTAAATTGGCCCGGTCAAAATGTATCTGTGTCACAATCACATCTTTTCCGTACACCACTTCCCAGCATGCAACACCGGCTGTTTGTTAATACAATCATGAATATTTTAACTCCACACATTTTCCATTTTGTAGCGAGGTTGCTTTACTGCAACACATTCTTGTGGCTATTATTTCAAGCACTGCTTTTCTGATTTACATTTACATTTACAGCATTTAGCAGACGCCCTTATCCAGAGTGACTTACAAAAGTGCTTTGTAATCTTCCTAGGAGATAGAACCTCCTATTAGTACAAGTAAACAAGAGCTCAAGTACACAATCCAACTACAACCTGCTCCTATCTGGTGTAGAGAATTGTTTTTTGTTTTTTTGTTTTTTTACAATGGAGGATATGCAGTTTTATTCACTCAAGTGCTGGGTGAAGAGGTGGGTCTTTAGTCGCCTTTTGAAGACAGCAAGAGACTCAGCCCATTCGTACCTCCAGTTGAAGTTCATTCTCACTAGCCTGGGGCCAGGACGGAAGAAGAGTCTTGAAGCTTGTCTTCTTTAATCTACGGGAGGCCTCCAGTCGGGCCAGCTCGTATCTCGAAGGGTGCGAGTACAGAACGTTATTTTGATCATAGATCTTAGGTGAGCTGGCCTGTTCCTTCTTGGCTTAGGTAGGTGAGCTTCAACGTTTTGTATCTTATGCGGTGCAGCTACAGGGCGCCAATGAAGTGAGCGCAGCAGTGGGGTGACCTGAGAAAAAAACTATGGAAGATTGAAAACTATATGAGCCACTGCATGTCTGAATCAGTTGCCAGGGGTCTGAGTGCACGCCTTGTGAATGACCACCAGAAGAGCCTTTCAGATAATCTGGGTTTTGTTAGAACAAAAACTGGACCACGCTTGGTGGCTTCTCTGGAAAGAAAGGGTCGGATTTCCTTAATATTTAGAGAAGGTAACCGCAATGACTGGGTATGTGGAAATATGAGCAGAGAAGCTCAGCTGGTTATCAAAGATAACTCCAGGGTTTCTTGCGTTCTCAGAAGGTGTGATGGAGTTCACCTGGGAGATGGTAAGATCTTGATAAGGGGACCCCTCTGCAGGAATGAACAGCAGTTCTGTTTTGCTGTGGTTTAGCTTCAAATGATGAGCTGACATCCACGATGAGATGCTCGCCAAACATGCAGAGATACGTGTGGAGACCTGCACATCTGTTGGAGGAAAAGAGAGGAAGACCTGAGTGTCATCAGCGTAACAGTGGTAGGAGAAGTTGAGTGGTTATGATTTCACCAAAAGAACAGGTGTAGAGAAAGAAGAGAAGAGGTCCCAGAACTGAGCCTTGTGGAACTCCAGTTGTAAGAGGACGTGGTGCAGATACGGAGCCTCTCCATGATACCTGATAAGATCGTCCCTCCAGGTAGGATGCAAGCCACTGCCAGACAGAGCCTGTGATTCCAAGACTGTAGAGGACAGAAAGGTGAATCCTATGGTCGACTGTGTCAAAGGCAGCCGAGGAGGCCAAGAAGGATCAAAACCGATGAAAGTCTGGATGCTCTAGCAGCATGAAGTTTCTCAGAAACAGCTACCAGGGCAGTTTCTGTGGAGGTAGCTGCTTTGAAGCCAGACCAGTTGTGATCCTGTAGCTCATTCTGTATGGAGAAACGTTGACAACTGGTTATACACAGCACGTTCAAGTATTTTTGAGGAAGGAAAGAAGTGATACTGGTCTGTAGTTGTTGATGTCTGAGACATCAAGTGTGGGTTTCTTCAAGATAGGAATGACTCTTGCACTCTTGAAGGCAGAAGGAACATTACCAGATGTCAGTGAGTTGTTGATGATGGAGGAGATAAAGGGAAGAAGGTCTTGAGCAATCTTTTGTAGCACTGGTGATGGGATGGGATCTAGTTGACATGTGGTAGGGTTGCAGATGAGAGTCGTTGAAGTACATCATTAGTGGAGAAAGGAGAAAAGCTGGTCAGGGTGTTGCATGGCTGCACATTTGCACTGGGGATAGTGGCAGGTGCAAATGACTGGCAGATTTTGTTTATCTTTTCTTCAAAGAAAGTGGCAAAGTCTTCAGCAGTTAAGGAGGATGACTGAGCAGGAGAAGGTGGGTTGAGGAGTGATGAGAAGATTGCATGGAGTTTGCGTGGATCTGAAGCAGATTCTTCCAGCTTTCTAGAAGGCTGTCTTGGTGGCAGTCACATCTGATGAGAATGTGGAAAGGAGCGTACGATAGTGTTGAAGATTTTGGCTACTGACCTCTCATTCATAGCCTGACCTCACTGACCTCGCATTCGTACCATTAAGTCTGTTACACAGTTTACTCAGATGAAGGTAAATTAGTTTGATCTTATCTACAATGATGGTGCTTTCCACACCAAATACAAATCACAATATTATTTTATTTGCCCTCTGTTCGATTTCTTCATGAAGCAGCTCCTGTATTTTCAGTCTGCCGCTTCGCTGGCAGCATTTTCATCCTCGAGAACTAGAATGAAAAAACTGTTTTATTTTCTGTGAGCAGCAAATGAACAAATGGAGATATTTTGTTTGACTTGTTTGTTTTTATTTTGGGGTAAAAATGTAACCAGGAGGCGAAATAACATTAGTTTGAGGCAGAAAACACATCCAAATATTTCGCATTTTCACGTCACTTTTCTGCATTGCATTTGCTGTGCAACAGACTTTAGGTTTCATGGATTGAATCCCTCTTTTTTGTGAGACACTGTTTTCCTTCCAGATAGACCTTGGACAGATACTTTTTACCCTGCTTAGTTTTCCGGATTCCGTTTAGTTTCTGTTTAGTGACAGTACATTAGTTCGACCTTGTGTATAACGATGGTATTTTCCACACCGAACATACAGTACGACGTTATTTTTTTGCCCTCTGTTACATTTTTTGCAAACCTTCGACTTTCGATGAGCAGCTTCCTGTAGTTCAGTCTGTCTCTCACAACTTTTTCATGACTTTAGTTTTCGCCTTAGATTTATCATCAGACCCGGCCACTTAGTGTTCGATGTGCATCTTCCACATTCT
Source organism: Ancistrus triradiatus (assembly GCA_025084515.1). Lineage (NCBI taxonomy): Eukaryota > Metazoa > Chordata > Actinopteri > Siluriformes > Loricariidae > Ancistrus > Ancistrus triradiatus. The sequence continues at coordinate 5,097 of JAJAGP010002739.1, forward strand.
ATTACGAGACAAATTTGACTCCATGACTTGAGTTCGCTCTATGAGATTTAACATCGACGCCGCCACAGGAGTGGGTCCCTTTTTACGGGGAGTCGTTGGGGTCCCCCAAGGGGTGCTTCCTAAACTAGGGTGAGTATTTTTCCTTGCCACTGCGCCCTGGCTTGCTCAATTTGGGAATTTGGCACGTAAGTTATTAGGAGATAAGCTGAACCTGTAAAGTTGCTTTGAGACAATGCTCCATTGTAAAAAGCGCTATATAAATAAATCTGACTTGACTTGACTTGACTTGACTTTTCACACATTTGATTTTGTCTCCTGTTGTTCTCTCTAATCCTCAGAACCACAGAGCCATTTTACTCACTTAGAAAACGTTCAGATTTGAGGAGATGTTATAAAATAAGTAATATTATTAATCATTAATAATAAATGATATTCGAGTAAAGGCCTAATTTTGATATATAATTATAGATGCTGAAACGCTTTCTTCTTTCTTTCTTTCTAAAATATGATGTACCTGATATCGGTGTTTGCATTTTTCTGTGGGGAACAAACAAAAGGACTTCTTTATCTCTCAAAGAAGACATTTTGTTTGATTTTACATTATTTTTCTGGGTAAACATTGAACCAGGTAGTGAAATAAAAATCTCAAGTTGTGTATAGTTTTGAAGTGAAAGAATCACGTCAGAATATGTCACATTTTTGCACATCACTTTACGTTGTGTGTCTTGAATCCATCTTTAGCTTTGGGGTACTGTTTTCAGGTTCTTTTTTCTTGGATTTCCTTTTACCTTGGATTTCTAAGGATGGATTTTGATGGATTTCTACCCTGCTTCATTTTCTAATTTCCTCAATTTATTTAGACTCTTTATTAAAGCTTGCTATGACTCAGATTTCTGCTTTTTCTGGCTAATTGATGTAACCTTGCCCCTGTCGTGAATATCCACCTATCCACAGTCAGCCTGACTGTGTGGAAATAGAAATGAGAAAACCAGAGTAGCGCCCCCTGCTGAGTACCTCCTGCTCTTTCCTTATATAATAATGGCTGGTGTGGTTAAACGTTACACCTTATCTCGTTCTACTGAAGCAGTTCTTCCATTCTTTCTTTCTTCTATTGGTTGATAAACAGAATATTCCATCTAGGAAGGCAAACAGGTGCTCAAAAGCTTGATTGATCCTTTTTGAATCGGGGCTATTTTGATGCCTTGCCGTGCTTGAATGACAGAGGATCCACTGGTTTCATTTTTTCCCCCCTGAGTTTCATCATCTGTAATTTCAGAGCGTCGCTTCCAGAACGTGTGGCGTTTGGGTTCCTGGTTGTAGTTCGAACATCACACGCTGCTTTTGAAAGTGATTGATTTTTACACATCTGCTCCGCCACGTCTGACGGGAACACTCCATCAATTTCGGCTTCGGGAAAATGCGAGGCGACAAGGCATAACACGAGACCGGGTGTATACACGCTTCCTCCGAATCCAGGTGAGGGCGCCCAGCGAGGGGGGGTAGGAGGCCGCCATATGGCGCGCAAACTGCCTACAAACCCCTTTAGGCTTAATTATCTGTCGCCGTCGCACGGTTATGCGAAAATCCCATTCGATGCGCTTCAGAATCATGTCAGGCGTGGCGTTCTGAGAAAACAGGGATCGCTAAAGGTAGCAGAACGAGGCCTGGACGAGACCGATCGAACCGTTGCGTTCTGCTCTCTCTCAGGCTCAGAGGCTTTAAATAGCACTCGTTTGGCCCCCGTTTGCCGCTCCTCTGCCCGTGCCGGGTTTGTCCTCCTCGTGTCGGCAAAAATAATGAATTAAGCAGGGCCGCTAATGTCCCTGAGCCCAGCTGCACCTGGGGAGAACGACGCCGGCCCGAACAAGGTCACATTTCACATTCATAGCATATTAAAGGAGGGAAACAAGCCAAGTCCTGCTGCTGGAGAGCTACAGACAGAGCCCAGCGGCGCTTATAAATTAACAATAAGGAATAAGTCACTAGCTTTAAATTAAACGCAGCCATTTATATTTCTATCTGTTTATAAACTATATCGTGTATTGCGATTATATACTGTATTAATAAATAACACATAAATAAATACGATTAAATATTAATAAGTGGTCTGGCTGATTCTACCCGGTCTTCATAAGAGCCTGACTCTACCCGGTCTTTATTAGAGCCTGACTCTACCCGGTCTTTATTAGAGCCTGACTCTACTCGGTCTTTATTAGAGCCTGACTCTACCTGGTCTTTATTAGAGCCTGACTCTACCCAGTCTTTACAAGAGCCTGACTCTACCCGGTCTTTATTAGAGCCTGACTCTACCCAGTCTTTATTAGAGCCTGACTCTACCCGGTCTTTATTAGAGCCTGACTCTACCCGGTCTTTATTAGAGCCTGACTCTACATCGGTCTTTATTTAGAGCCTGACTCCCCGGGTCTTATAAGAGCTGACTCTACCCGGTCTTTATGAGAGCCTGACTCTACCCAGTCTTTACAAGAGCCTGACTCTACCGGTCTTTAATTAGAGGCCGACTCTACCCAGTCTTTATTAGAGCCTGACTCTACCCGGTCTTTATTAGAGCCTGACTCTACCTAGGTCTTTTGAGAGCCTGATACTCTAACCCAGTCTTTACACAGAGCCTGAACTCACCCGGTCTTTATTAGAGCCTGACTCTACCCAGTCTTTATTAAGAGCCGGACTCCTACCCGGTCCCCTTTATTAAGAGCCTGACGCTACCCAGTCTTTTATTAGAGCCTGACTCTACACGGTTCTTCATAAGAGAGCCTGGACTCTACCCAGTCTTCATAAAGAGGCCTGAACTCTACCTCGTCTTTACAAGAGCCTGACTTACCCCGGTCCTTTATTAGAGCCTGACTCTACTCGGTCTTTATTAGAGCCTGACTCTACCCGGTCTTTATTAGAGCCTGACTCTACCCGGTCTTTATTAGAGCCTGACTATTACCCGGTCTTCATAAGAGCTCTGACTCTACCCATCTTTACAAGAGCCTGACTCTACCCGGGCTTATTAGAGCCTGACTCTACCCCGACTTTATAAGAGCCGGACTCTACTCCGGTCTTATTAGAGCCGGACTCTACCCGGTCTTTACAAGAGCCTGGACTCTACCCGGTCTTTACAAGAGCCTGACTCTACCAGTCTTTCAAATGGAGGCCTGACTCTACCCGGTCTTTACAGAGGGGTCCTGACTCTACCCAGTCTTTACAAAGGTGCTGACTCTACCCAGTCTTCATAAAGAGCCTGGACTCTAGCCGGTCTTTATTAGAGCCTGATCTACACGGGTCTTTACAAGAAGCCTGACTCTACCCCATCTTTATTTAGAACCTGATTCTACCCCGACTTTAATGAGAGCCCTGACTCTACCCAGTCTTCGTAAGAGCCTGACCTCTACCCGGTCTTTATTAGAGCCTGACTCTACCCGGTTCTTTATTAGAGCCTGACTCTAACATGGTCTTTATTAGAGCCTGACTCTACCTGGTCTTCATAAGAGCCTGACTTCTACCCGGTCTTATTAGAGCCTGACTCTACCCGGTCTTTTTATTAGAGCCTGACTCTACCCGGTCTTTACAAGAGCCTGACTCTACCCAGTCTTTACAAGAGTCTGACTCTAACCCAGTCTTCATAAGAGCCTGACTCTAGCCGGTCCCGCTTTATGTGAGCCTGACTCTACCCAGTTCTTTACAAAGAGTCTGACTCTACCCAGTCTCATAAGAGCCTGACTCTAGCCGGTCTTTATGTGAGCCTGACTCTACAACGGTCTTTACAAGAGCCTGGACTCTACCCGGTCTTTATTAGAGCCTGACTCTACACGGTCTTTACAAGAGCCTGACCTTCTACCCCATCTTTATTAGAAAATGATTTACCCAGACTTTATGAGAGCCTGACTCTACCCAGTCTTCGTAATAGAGCCTGACTCTCCCGGTCCTTTACAAGAGCCTGACTCTACCCCATCTTTATTAGAACCTGATTCTACCCCGAACTTTATGAGGAGCCTGACTTCTACCAGTCTTCGTAAGAGCCTTGACTATAGGCCCCGGTCTTATTTACAGATGCCTGGAACGCTACCCCATCTTTATTAGAACCTGATTCTACCCCGACTTTATGAGAGCCTGACTCTACCCAGTCTTTCATAAGAGCCTGACTATAGCCGGTCTTTATGTGAGTCCTGACTCTACCGGTCTTTCAAGTTAGAGGAGCCTGACTCTACACGGTCCTTTACAAGAGCCTGACTCTACCCCATCTTTATTAGAAAATGATTCTAAACTACCCAGACTTTATGAGAGCCTGGGACTCTACCCAGTCTTCCGTAAGAGCCTGACTCTACCCGGGGTCTGTTTTACAAGAGCCCTGACTCTACCCCATCTTTATTAGAACCTGATTCTACCCGACTTTATGAGAGCCTGGACTCTACCCAGTCTTCATAAGAGCCTGACTCTAGCCGGTCTTTATGTGAGCCTGACTCTACCCGGTCTTTATTAGAGCCTGACTCTACACGGTCTTTACAAGAGCCTGACTCTACCCCCATCCTTTATTAGAAATGTTCTACCAGAACTTTATGACCCGAGCCGACTCTACCCAGTCTTGCGTAATTAAGAGCCTGAACTCTACCCGGGGTCTTTACAAGAGCCTGACTCTACCCCCTATCTTATTAAACCTGATTCTTCTACCCCGACTTTATGAGAGGGAGCCTGACTCTACCCAGTCTTCGTAAGTATAAGAGCCTGACTCTACCCGGTCTTTACAAGAGCCTGATTCTGAAAATCCTGAAAGTTGTTCCTGCAGGGTTTTTGTAAGTTCTCATTTCAGAATTCAACAAAACATGTACCAAAACTATCGCACATTACAGCGCAGCACAAAGGAAAAGCAGAGCGAGCAGGCCTGTGGCTCCCCAAGGATTACAGAATAAGATTAGCTCATTAACAAAACAATTATTTGGATGCCCTGAAGGGTAATACAAAAAACAACAACAAATAAATAAATAAATTAATTATAAAAATAAAAATGTTCTCTCAGGTCTAATCTCCACTTCATTTATTCTTTCTGCTTTCAGAAAGCTGCAGGGGAACACAATCCACCCCTGAAATGTTCTTCATTCCTCATGTTTTCACTCTCAAAGTTAATAAAGTAAAATTAAAACCAAGGCGATCTGTATATTACACCTTAAGAATGCGATTCATGTATTTAAATAAAAATGGTTATAAAAATACTAATAATTATTAGAATGTATTTAATTTATTTAACCAGATATGAATAGTCTGTAAGAGTTTATAATGCATTTTAAAAATATTTATTTACAGTATTTATGTCTTTATATCCACCTGATTGTTCATTAAAGTCATTTTATTACTTTCATTCAATTGAATTTTGAGTTTTCAATTGAAGTAAGCACAATTTATATTTCATTTAGAATAACTACAATGACAGTTAACAACAATCAGAGGTTAAAATGTGAATAAAAAGTAAAAATAGGAAATAAACAACAAGTAATGACAAAAAAATCAATTAAAACATTCTTAAAACATCAAATAATTCACAAAACTGCACAAAAAAAATGAACAGCACTGCGGAACATGAAATAAAATAAATAATTATAACTATATACAGTAACAAATTAGTGCATTAACTGATTAACTGAAGTAAATTAAATGAAAATACTTTACTGCATAAGAGCTGCGCTATAAAACTACAAAATAAAAAAAAGTATTTACAAAAATAACTCAATAAATGAAATAAACAAATAAATAAATAAATGCATACATAAATGAATAAATTAGTAAATAAACATTTTAATATCAAATCAATAATTCATCAAATGAATACATCTTAATAATTTAATAAATATGTGAATTAAAACATGTATTTATTTATTTATTTATTGTAAAAATACAAACTCAGTGAAAATGCATCTAACCAGAAAAAAAGTAAATAAAAAAAAATTATTTAAATTAAAAAAAAGAAAAATCAGTAAGATAATAGAACTTTGCTTAATGTATTTCTGGAAGCACAGTTTGGGAAATATGATTATTTAATATTAAACCAGGCAGGTAATAGAAATTATATTATAATAGCAAATAATATATTATATTAAACTTATGCAAATAGCTATTAGTTGCAGGATATACACACATTTAACAATTTCATTAGTAATAATAATAATAATAATAATAATAATAATAATAATAATTAAAGAATAAGAAGAATAAGAATAAGAATAACAAGCAGCCAATATGGTCAAATGACAAAACAACCAGAACAAACTTAAACATGAGTTTTAAGCCCAATTGTCATGCATAAACTTTTAAAACATAAAGGATAATGAACTCCAGGTGTAAAAGTTTTGGCACCCTGCACCCTGCACCCATCATGTTCATGTTTGGGGTAGACCTGAAACGCTCCTGTTTGCTATAGAGTACCGGTAGCTGAGGGTGTTTTAAAATATATGAGGTGAGCATTAAAGATTGAAGCTGGGTGTGGAACGAAATCTGAAAATCTAAACGCAGTCGAGGTTTTACACCTGGGTCACTGTTGTAACACTTTTAACACGCACCTGTACGTACCGTGTGTGTGTGTGTGTGTGTGTGTTTAAACACTGCCACAAAGAAGAGCTGTGGTGCGTGTGTGTGTGTGTGTGTGTGAATTATTGAGCGTTACCACGGGCCTTTATGAATTATTACTGTAATACAGAAGCTGACAGGACCATGTCAAGTAGACAGAGCTCATAAGTCAAGCCAGTGTTGAGCGGAAATAACAGCTTTCACTCCATGGCTGTGAATTAATGGACTCCATCCGAGCCGATGCTTTGCTTTGCTTTTTTTCCCAAACTCGTTTATTTCCGCGGCTCTCCAGGCGTTTGGTGCTTTCATTCTGCCGCGCAAAACTTACCGGAAAAACGTCAACTCCTGCACCGGGCCTCGCACCGAGCTAGCTAAACACGCCCGCACCGACACCAGCGACGGGGTGATGGGATCCCGGGGGTGCTATGGCGACCAACAAACACCACACACATAACACACACACCATACACACACACACACATACACACACACAAACACACACACAAACACCACACACATAACACACACACACACAAACACACACACACACACACACCATACTCACACTGTCACACAGAATGTTTGCCCTGCAGGTGAAGCAAACACTAAACACTAATCACTAATCACTAATCACTCATGACAAATCTCAAAACACTAAACACTAAACAATAATCACAAATATTTCCAGAGTGTTTGCCCTGCAGGTATTTTTAATCTTTCTTTCTTTCTTTGTTCTTTCTTTTGCTAATTCTTTCTTTCTTTCTTCATTGATTTATTTTGTTTCATTGTAATTTTTTGTTCATTCATTCTTTCATTTTATTTTTCTTTTCTTTCATTCATTCATTTGTTAGTTCTTTCATTCTTTCTTTATTTTGTTCATCCACTCTTTCTTTTTTTCTTACTTACTTTCTGTCTTGTGTTCATTAACTCATTTTTTGTTCTGTCTTTTTAGTTTCTTTCTTTCATTCTGTTGTTCATTCTTTCTTTCATTCTAATTTCCTTTTCTTTCTTTCAGAAACGTTCTCTCTTAATTTGTTTGCTTATTGTTTCTTTTCTTTTGTTCGTTTTTTCTTTCTATCTTTCTTTTTTCCATTCGATTTTTCTTTTCTTACTTTCTTTTTTTTTTTCTCAGGTTCTAATTGTCTGTGATTAAATAAAAGTCAGAGTAAATTCCCTTCTTTTTGCTATCGGCTAAAGCTTTTTTAAACAAACCAAAAACAGGCGTGTTCCCATGGAAACCTTTTATTCTGATAAGAGTAATTGGGGTATTGATGTGTGTGTGTGTGTGTGTGTGTGTGTGTGTGTGTGTGTGTATGGTGTGTGTATTATGTGTGTGGTGTTTGTGTGTTTGTGTGTGTGTGTGAGTGTGTGTGTGTTGTGTGGTGTGAGTGTGTGTGCGTTTTTGTAGTTGCGTTGTAAAGTGTGTGTGTGGTGTGAGTGTGTGTGTGTGTTTGTGTGTGTGAGTTTTGTGTGTTGCGTGTGTGTGTGAGTTTAGTTTGGGTGTGGTTGTGTTGTGTGTGTGTGTGAGTGTCTGTGTGCGTGTGTGTGGTGTTGTGTGTTCTTGTGTGTGTGTGTGAGTGTGTGTGTGTTGTGTTGTGTGAGTCGTGTGTGTTTGTGTGTGTGTGTGTGAGTGTGTGAGTGTGTGTGTGTTTGGTGTGATGTGTGCAGTGTGTTGTGTTGTGTGTGGTGTGTGTGTGTGTCGAGTTGTGTGTGTTTGTGTGGTTTTTGTGTGGTGTGTGAGGTAGTGTGGTCAGTGGTGTGTGTTGTTTGTCTGTTTGCTCTTGTGTTACTGTTTGTGTGTGTGTTTGGTTTGTGTGTGATTTGTGGTTTTGATGTTCGTGTCCTGTTTTTTTTCTTGTGTTTTTGTTTTTGTCTTTTGTGTTTTGAGTTGTTATTCTTATTGTTCTTTTTTTGTTGTGTGTGTGCTTTTTTTTTTGTTTTTTTTGTGTTTGTGCTCATAGTCTTTTTTCGTCTTTTATTTTTGTGTTTTGTTGTTTGTGTGTTGAGTTTTTTGTTTGTTTTTTTTTCTTTTTCGTTTTTTTTGTGTTTTTGTCTTGTTTTTGCTTTTTTTCTTTTGTGTTTGTTTGCTTTCTTTTTTTTGTTTGTGATTTTTGTTCGTTGTTTTTGTTTTTCTTTCGTGTTTGTGTGTGTGTGATGTGGTGTGTATGTGTGTGTGTGTGTGCTGTGTGCGGGTGTGTGTGTGGCTTTGTGTGTGTGTGTGAGTGTGGTGTTTGTTTGTGTGTGTGTGTGAGTGTCTGTGTGTTTGCGTGTGTGTTGTGTTTGTGTGTATGTGTGAGTGTGTGAGTGTGTGTGTGTTATGTGTGTGTTTGAGTGGTGGTTTGTGTGTGTGTGTGCAGTGTTAGTGGTGTGTGGTGTGTTGTGTTGGGTGTCTTTTTTCTTTTTTGTTGTTTGTTTTGTTTTTTTTTTTTTTTTTTTCGTTTGAGTTGTTGTGAGTGTGCTGTGTTTGTGTGTGTTGGTGTGTCTGTGTGCGTGTGATGTGTTTGTGTGTGTTGTGGTGTGTGTGTTATGTTGTGTTGCGTTGTGTGTGTGTGTGTCTGTGTGCGTGTGTCTGTGTTTGTGTAGTTGTGTGTGTGTGTGTGTATGTGTGTATGTGTGTGTGTGTGTATGTGTGTTTGCGTGTGTATTTGTGTGTGTGTTTGTGTGTTGTATTTTGTTGCAATGACCTTCATACAAATCTTCACCTTATTTTTTTTCTTCTTCTTTTGTTTGTGTTTTTGTTTTTGATTTTGATTTCGTTGCTCCAGGGGGAGGGTAAATGTTTTTTTTTTTTTTTTTTTTTGCAGCCCATAGCTCCATTAGGGAAGCTCCGGCCTGCTGAATATAAATGTTTAGTCCCACACTTATTCCCCGTCCAGCAGAGTTTTATTTATTTATTTATTCATGTATTTATGTATTTTTCTTGAATGATGCAAATCTAGGAAAGTATTTACTGTGGCTCGATCTGTCACCAGGAAGAACACCATCCATGAGGGAAGCTTCTCTCTCTCTCAGATTTACTCAACTGAAGCACAGATTTGTATTTAATTATCAATTATCAGAGTAATCATCACAGAAAGCTGAGATCAAACACTGTACATTATCAGGAACGTTCCTCTTCATCTGATTACACGGACAAAAGTATTAGGACGTCTCCACATTACACCTACAGGAGCTTTAGGGTGTCCCAATCGAAATATAACTAATATGGAGTTTAGAACAGCTTCCACTTTACTGAAGGATTTGTACAGGATTTAGGACTGTCACTGTGGGGATCCATCCCCAGAAGAACATTAGTGAGATCAGATACTGATATTAGACCAGAGGGTCTGATCTCACAATCTCCATTCATCATCCCAAAGGGCTTCTGTCTGTCTTTCTTTCTTTCTTTTCCTTCTTTTATTTCGTTGCTTGTTCTTTCTCTCATGTGTTCTTTCTTTTATTTCTTTCTTTTTTTTTCTTTTTCTTTTTTTCTTTCCATTCTTTTTCTTTCATTCTTTTATTTCTTTCTCTTCTTGTCCTTTTTTTCTTACTTCTTTCTTTTTTTGCCATTCATTTATTCATTCTTACTTTCTTTTTTGTGCTTTGTTTCTTTATTTTGTTTGTTCTTTCTTTATCATTCCTTTGTTAATTAGTTTTTATTTATTTCTTTTCTGTCTTTTTCTTCTACTGTTCATATGATGTTTCTTTCTCTTTCTTTCAGTCGTGCTTTCATTGTTTCTTTATTCTTTGTTTGTTTCTTTCTTTCTTTCTTTTGTTTGTCTTTCTTTCTTTCTTTTTACTTTCTTTTCTTTATTTATTTCTTTTTTTCAGTCTCTTATTCTTTCTTTCTTTTGTTCCCTCTGTCTGTCTTTCTTTGATTTGTTTGCTCTTTCTTATTTACTTACTTACCTACTTTCTTTCTTTCTTTCTTCCTTTTGTTCTCTTTTTTTTGCTTCTTTCTTTATTTACTTTGTATGTTCTTTCATTTTTGCGTATTTGTTCTTCTTGTTTTTTTCTTTCTTTCTTTGGTTTTTCTGTCTTTCTTTCTTTATTTAGTTAGTTTTTCTCTTTCTTTTTTCTTTTGTCTGTTTGTTCTTTCTTTTCTTTTTTCTGTCTTTTTTATTTGGTCTTTATTACTTTCTTGTTATTAAATTCTTTCTTGTGTTTGGTTTGTTTATTCTTTTTATTTATTTTTTATTTTGCTACTTCATTCTTTCTTTATTCTTTCTTTTTGTTTTCTTTCTCTCTCTTTTCTTTTCATTCTTTGTTTTAATTATTTTGTTCATTTGTTCTTTTTCTCTTTTTTTTCTTCCATTCATTTTTCATTCATTTGTTTTTTTAGTTCATTTTTCATTTTTTTTTTTCTTTCTTTCTTTGTTTTTGTTTGTTTATTTTATGTATTTTGTTTGTTTATTTTTGTCTATTTTGTTTATTTTATTTCATTATTTTTGGTTCCTTTTATTTGTTCTCTTTCTTCCATTGTTTTGTTCTTTCTTACTTTCTTTTATTTCTTTTATTGTTTTGTGCATTTGTTCTTTCTTGTTTTTTCTTTCAATTATTCTGTTTTATTTTAGTAATTTCTTAATTTTTTTTCTTTCTTTTCTTTCTGGGAGGATTTATTTATTTGATTTCCTCTTCATGGCTGCCATAGTAACAGCTAGCAGCGCTAACAGAGGCAGCAGCGGCATTCCTGAGGAAGCGTCTCAGCACTCGCGGACTTGAGATGGGTTTGTCGGTCCCGCCCCCCGCCCCCTGCCCCCGTCGGAGGTTCCCGTTGGGTCCGGTCCGGTCGGGGCCGCTGAGTGATGGCCGATGGGGCGGGTCCTCGTGCATCACCCCCCTCTCTTTATTGCTCACATTTATACTGATTTCCATTCAGCGAGCTTTATCTTTAGAAAAATTACTGACGGAGCCGTAACGACTCCCAAAGCCCCCGAACAGCATTAGAGCCCCCCTCGGGGTGGGAGTGAGTTACTGCAATAAAGCAGCCACCTCTGGCCTTCAAAAAGAACACAAAAAACAGAAAAGAAAGGAAAGAAAAATGAAAGAAAAGGTTAAAACAACAATTTTATCAAGGTATAAGTTAGTAATAATAAAAACAATTAAACAGATATTAGTAATAACATAATACTACTACTACTACTAATAATGATAATAATAATAATAAAAACAATAAAAAACAATAACAGTAATAAAACAACAAGAAATGATACCACTACTACTACGAATAATAATAATAATAATAATAATAATAATAATAATAATAAAACAATAACAAGTAATGATACTTGTTATTGTTTTATTATTATTATTATTATTATTATTATTATTATTACTACTACTACTATTATCATAATTAGTAGTATTATGACTATTCTTAGTAGTAGTGTTATTAGTTTTAGTATTTTTATAACAATACTCATAATAATACAGTAGTAATATTCGTAATAATAATGATTACCACAACAAAAATAATAAAAGTAATAATAGTAGAAAATACTATTGTTCTTTCATTAGTAAACTGTGCTATATTGCTGAAATTGGGAAGTGAATGCAGAGAAGGGTTTCTTAACGACAACTCCAGTATCTACGAGTTAAAAACAGAGAAGCTCGGAAGGTGCTGAGATAGAGGGGCGGAGAAATAGATCAGGCTCCAAAAGCCAGGGAAGTAAAAGAGGAAGGTGAGGTTTAAATAAGCCAACTGATGAAAGGTGAACGAGGTGCAGGCAGCTGTGCTAAACCAGGACGTCCGACGGAGCGACGGAGCGATGGAAGCTGGGTAATGTAGTCCAGAAGTGGCACCCGGGTACTTAGTGAAATCACTTGATGAAAGAGCCCAGACGTTTGTAATCCGATTTGAGAGGTGC